>APFE031693856.1:139990-171490 GCA_000404065.3 Pinus taeda
CATTTCTGGTTGTAAGCATATTTCAGTATTTTCCATTAATGAAATGAAGTATTATTTCTGCTGCATCTTTGTGTATATGGTTATCTCTGCAATTTGTTGCGTTCCTGTTTAAGTCTGGATCAGGAAGAGTTGGTTGAAATGACGAAACAGGTTGAGACAGATTGGTAGTTTGAACTAGAACTGAAATGAATGTAGTTTGCACAATCGTTAAGAGGTAGTGTTATGAATGAACGGACCTAACGTAGGCATAGCTCTAGAAGAGCGAATGGTGTTCTCATATAATGACGAGGCACTAGGAGTGCTTGAAACCAACTGAGTTAGAGAGGTATAACCATGTGGAAATACGAGCTCACTAAAGTTAAAATACAAGAGAGATGAGGCTCTTCACGCAAAATAGAAGCCTTTTGGAGGGAACTCATATCCTTGCTCATCATCTATGTGAGGAGTATGGGAAGCGGAAAATTTCAAATTACCCAGAGAGAGACTGGGATCTCACTTTCTTACTCCATATATGGAAACAACTGGCGACAAGGAACGAGAGATGTTCGAGATGATAACTCCAAAGGAATACTAGGCCAATCGTACGAACTGTATGAATGCTTTTGAGATATCACAATAGGATCGAACAATGGGTTCAGTGGATAGACAACCAATCTTTCTGGACTTTCTAGAGTCTGCGGACTTTCGGGTGTCTGGATAGGATTATCAGAGGAATATGGATCATATTCTTGTGGTGACCAGGAATTTGATGGAGATGGATGAGAAGACAAAGGTTGGATACTTAGAACAATTCCAAGTTCAACACCTTGATCCTCAAGTGACTAAGGAAGTTCCAAATGAAATCCTTGGGAGGACCCTTTAGTATCAGACAACAAAGGTGAACTATGAGATGGAGTCAATGATTCAACCATGACGGTTTCCCCTCAACAACAAAAAAGGAAAGGAAACAATTTTATTAAGGGTTTAACAATATTTAAATTAACAAGGAATTACTCAATTTGGTCTAGGAAACCACTGCTTGGGATTGACATGTTTACCATGGGCAGTTAAATTTTAGAAACAAACACATTGCCTTTTTATGTTTTAAGAGTTGAGAAAAGGGTGAAAATGTGACTCTAGTCACTTTCAATAGTTTTGTGAGTGTTAAAGGACAAGTTGATCAAGGATCTCATCAAATTTGAAGAGTCAGAAAAGATCAAATAACTGCTCAGGTGAATCTAGGTAAAAGTGTACCAAGTAACCATGAACTGCAATATACACCTTAGGAAATAAATTGACCAAGGACTTGATGTACATGCAGGAAATCTCCATGAATGTTGTGTTTGGTGTATCGCATTTATAGGGTGGCAGCCTCAGCTTCCTACGGATAAAGGATTGCAATCTAGAGGGGTCTCCCTTTATATACACGATGATATGGGAAGCACAAGTTCGTGCTAGCATTGTCTAATGCCAAAGCGAATGACAACTGCTAAGTTTTAAAGACACTGGAACACGTCTCTCACCTAGAACACTAGATATGATTTTTAATGTTTCAAATGCTCCTTAAGTTAATTAATGGATTTTAAAGTTGATCTTGTAATTATGTCTCAATTTTAAGGCTTTAACGATGTTTCTTCTTCCTAAAATGCAAACTAGATGACGAAATGAAATATTTCAAATTAATGAAAGCTATCTATGTAGGGAAGGAAAGTACTCAAATCATGCATCAAACTAAATGCAATATGCATCTATGACCATATTCAAATGCTAAATGCAAAATATGAAATCTAATCTTTCATATGATAAGAAAATGCAATGTCAAAACAAATCTTAAAGAAAAATTTCCTTAAGATGTAATGATGATTTTTCTCTTTTTTCAAAATTGCAACTAATGTAATCTAGTGTAAAGGAAAAGAGACTGCAAGCAAACCAAGAAGTATGAAAATCTCTTTCACATCAATGATTCGAATGCAACACAAAATGTTTTGATAACCAGAAAAAGAATGGCACTTTCACTTTCAGATCCAAACATAAAAAAATTCAAAGCAAACACTTTCTTTTGATTCCAAAGAGACAATCGATTTGTAATCTATCGCTTGTCGAATGAAGCTTAAGCAAATTTCACTATATCCACTAATGAAAACAACTTAAGGCACAAGAATCAAAACGTAAACTTCAAGCATGTCTAAATACACAAAGAATATTTAGCACAGGCAATCGATCTCTGACCTCTGGCGGAAAGACAAATGAATGTATTGAGGTTGACCTGGAAGACCTAAAACCCTAAAAAGCTAATCAAACTTCAAGCCAATCTATTAACAATTGTAATCAGACAATGGGAGAGTCAATGAGAAACACACTAGTAAATCTCAAGGAGAAGACAACTGAAACTGAAAATCAAACAAAAAACCCTAAATTTCTTACTTCTCTATAATCATCGCACCTATTAGGAGTAAAGTAGTGATCATCACCCACGATATCATCCTGACTGTCAGGCTCAAATTTGCGATGTTCGAGGAAAAAGAAAAAGAAATCCAAAATCTTCAAAAACAGCTCAAGTTAATAATCTCTAGGCATCTACCAGGGAATGACATTGACTACAAGCAAGAAATGAAGTCTAAAAATCAATGGTTGACCAAACTCGTCAAAATACAAGGTGAAGGGAGCGAAGGAAAGGGTCATAGACTCCTCGGGGGAGTCGCCATTCTTTTGACAAGGTTAATCCTCTCTACGGACAGAGATGATCCCTCTAGCCCAGTCAGTGGGTCTAGAAACTTAAGGGACAATCAATTAGACATCTTCCTAGATTATGATTAAAAAATAGAGCAAGAGAGAAGAACTACCTTGCTTTGATGCTAATCTGATTTCCTTTGTGGATATCCTTGAACTAATTGTGTCAAGGTCTTGTTACTGACTCTTTCAGTGCTTATGTACCTGCACAAACAACCAAGAGACAACAAAGCATACCAAAACTAATAGCAAATCCAATAATAATCTATTTAGCTGACCAAGAAATGCCAAAGAAATACATACATGAACATATATATGTTGGGAAGATAAACTAGCAGTTGTCTTATTATTTAGAGGATAAAAGGGAAGCTTACAACCATATCCTTGATGTTGAAAGGATCTCCTTGAGTGGTAATCTAAGTCCAAGCCAAGAAACTCTCCAACGCTCGTTTCCAAGTCTAATGAATAACCTCTAAGCACAAGCTCAACATAGGGGCACAAATGGACATAGATCAACCATTTTAGAATGGTAGAGGGGAAATTTTTAGGCTGGGAAATGGAGTTAGGTCTCCTCCAAAGATAGTATTAGGCTCACATCTTAAGGAGGTAGCTCATAGGGATGAGATCAAGAGGTCAAAATAGGAGGATTCGACCTCATCTATGCGAAACCACCTCCAGCGCGGTGCTCTAGAAGCTTCTAGATCATGAAGCTTTGCATCCTCTTTGGGAAAACTTTCTTTGTGAGACCATCACAGGTATGAGAGAGAACAAAGTGATGCCATCGCTGGCTTAACAAGGTGCAACAGGCAATCATCACAGTTTTGAGCTTCATAAGGGCGATGACTCTCAATTTAGGGTTTCATGAGCCATTTCTTCAGGGAAAGCTCTAGATATTTTCCAAGAAAAGTCAAAGGAGAGATCTGAGCTGTATACATTGATGAGTATACTATATGATGATCATGTTTCGAGCACTTCAGGGTATGCCATAGGGAAGTGCAGGAGGCATGATAAAATATTATGTAACATGCATGTAGCATTTTCTCTTTGCAAATTGCTTTTAAGAGCTTGGAGTATTGTCCGAGATTTTGTTACCTTATATAAATTGTTATTTGTAAATATGAGCTTGGATGATAGAAATAATACAGGGGTACAAAAGTTGTACAATAATGTAAGCTTCTATACCGATTTTCCTGTTCGCTTTTGGCAATGGTGTGAGCTTTTTGTTCGTTGAGCCTTTCTCTATAATACTTTGAAGTATTTTGTAACCTTTGGTTTTTTTTTATGATACTATGAGAAATGAGTGTGTCAATTTATTTGTAAATCAAATTTAGTTTGGTTTTACAAAGTAGTGGGGTGTAGTTGTGAAGTCAATTTGTTGTATAAGATAATTTTGTTATTTGGTAGTATTATCGATAGTTTTATGAGTTTTAACTTTCAGAATTATATTATTTTCGCAATTTTAAAAAACGAAAAGTTTAAAATTAAATGTGTCTATGTGAAATAAGGTGTGCACTACATCATAAATGCATGTCAAATTTTACGAGAAATAGATGTGATAGGTTATTCATAAATCAAATTTGGTTTGGTTTTACAAAGTAGTGGGACTAGTTGTCAAGTCAATTTATCATAGAGAGTATTTGAATATAGGTTACAAATTCGTCCGGAGAGTTATTTTTACTGAAATTAAACGATTAGATTCAAAACCATCAAAAACTCCCCAGACACCCAAAATATTGAGGCCTAAAAGGTGTGACCCATATTTCCCAAAATTTCTATAGGATTTTAGCAAAAATCATGGTAGAATTTATGTTATTTTCTAAGCGAGTTTATGGTCTCATTAGACTACTCTATGCAGATAACAAAGTTATGTATGGGATTGGTGGGAAAAATTTGAAGAAATCAAATTTTGAAAGTGTTTGAATCATTTTTTTATTATTATTCTGAATCTTAATAGTTGTTACCAGAATATTTAAAAAAAATATGTTTAGAGTGCGATGTTATTGATAACTTTTCGGGTCTTCAAAATTGACTGGAAAAACAAAGGAAGTTCGAGCATGGTGCTGAAAAAATATGGCAGTGAATTTTTGCAATTCAAGGTTATAGTTGTAAATTTTCATCATCTTGGGTTTCAATCGGATATGTTAACAAAAAAACATTGTGAAAAAAAAACATTATTTATTTATTTATTTTTATTTTTTTTTTATAGTGATTTTTGGTGCTCTTGGAAAATTTGCCGACAGGGTTATTGATTGTGCTAAATCCATCTCCATTAACAATAATTTTTGGTCGTGTAGAAAAACTTACCGGTTATCAAAAATTTTTGTTTCTTAGGTCACATATATCAATGATCTCTAAGCGAGAGCAAAGTGCGTAGTAAATGCACATGATAATTTTGGAATTTCGAATTTTTTTCCTATTACTGTCTGTAAAACTTGATTTTATTATCTTTAGTTGCTATTTACTTAGAGAACCATATGTAATGGTTTTGCTCACGATTAATAGTAACAATTAGTATTTGTGGAGAAAACAGGGAATTTTATAGTGAAACAGGATTTGAATATGTTATTCATTGATAATGTTTTTTTTTCCTCCACTACAAAGGAATAATGGGGAACAGGTGAGCGAAAGAGGTTGTTTGCAGTGATACGGTTAACTCACTCGTTGATATTGATGATAGATTATAATGGTCGAGAACTTATGAGCAATATGTGAATCTGTCAATGGAAGAAAAAAAATGACAATATTTGGAGCACTAGATTGGAAAACACTGGGTGTGTTCCAGAGGTCTTTAATTTTAGAGAAATTGTTTATCTTTGTGTAGACAATTGTGATTACAGAAAGAGGGAATTTATAAAGGAGCATGTTGTAGCTCGTTTTACTTTTCTCTGTGTTCAAAAGGAACGTATATATATCAAAAAAGAAATCAAAAGAAAATTTGATCTTGAATTTTGATTAATGTATTATGGTGGATTAAGCTACACTAATTAAATCCTAATGCAAACTTAAGCTTAAAGCAGGTGGGTACCTATATATTAAAGTCGAAAACACCAAAGTCAGAGATGTTAAATGTATATTATATTCTTAAGCGCGATGGAGAATGTGAGTGAGACCCATTAGGAGCAAACATGACGACACTACATGGCCGACGGTTAGCTCTTTGAGTGCCCTGTAAAAAAATTCAAGATTTTCTCTAGCCGAAAATCAATGATTCATAATGGTTATGGGGGGCCTCCATCAAATTTCCTACATATAGGAGTCTGCCCCAGTATTATGTTGGCAAGTGAGTGTGTTACGTCAGCGAGCGAGTGTGTTATGTCGGCACGCAAGCGTGGTTATGATCTAGTTGTTTTGCCACTTTTCTGTCACCACTTATAATCATACTCCTCTGCCACCTCATCATCCATATCATCCGCCAGCTCATCAACCATCTTGTCACCATGTCATAGTTCAAATTTCCCATGTTGCATTTAATTCCTTTTTTTCCACCCGTTGTCCCATTTCCTCTATAAAATCTCGTTTCTTTACTCATTTCATTTACCATTGTCCTCTGCTCTTGCTTCCATGGATCTAACTGTACAAGTTGCAGATCTAGTTAGAATTACCCGCCACTACTCAGGTATTCACGAGAAATATCTAAGCATCCAATATTATCAAAATGTTGAAGAAAGTCGTCTTAACAGGATATTCTTCCCATATTCCATTGATGGAAACTGAAGCAAATATATTTGACCTAGTTTGCAAAATTAATTACATAGAAATTTACCAGCATGTTCTTCTTAACCAAGCCGAGTCTCCTATATATGCTGCAGCTGCAAGGTCAGGTGTTTTAGCTGCCATGATTCCTCAAACCCATGTGTTCCTAGAATTTATATAATGGTTGATCTTTGCCCTTTATCCTAAAAAATGTTTTGTCATGAACAAATAAGGTGAAAATATTTTTCAAATTTCTTCCCTTTTCATTCAGCAAGCATTTTGTTTTTGAATTCAGGCTTCTATGATCCATAACGAATTAAGAAAATTCTTTCGGTAGAAATCACATAAGAGAAATTTTTGGCCGACGCATTTCGGACCAACAAGTGTGGTTCATCATTAGGACTAGATGAAGAGGCAAACCATGGAAAAGGCTTAAATAGAGAGCAATGTAGAGACCATAATTTCAAGTAACGTCTATATTTGAACAATATTTAAATTATGATATTAATTTATTAATATATTAAAAATAAAGTAACAACTATATTCAAACACGAGTTTTTGAAAAATAATATTAAATTATCAATCAAATTTATTAATTTATTAAAAAACAAATATTAATAAGTAACGACTATATTAACAGCTAATTTTTGAAAAATAATATTTAAATTAATTTACTAAAATAAATATTACTAAAAAATTCTAATCACTAGGAAATAATAAAAAATAAAAAAAACGAAGAAACTAACAAGAAATACAAAAAATCAAAGTGAAACTCCAAAAAGGATGGAAATAAAAATTATAAAAAGGAGTCAAGACCCTAATTGAGAGAAAATCATTTAATAAATAAAAATAATTAATGGATATAAACTAAACTAAAATAAAAATAAATAATGGAAAATAAATAAAATAAAACAAAAGTACAAGTCAAACTACATACATACATACATACATACATACATAAATACATACATACATACATACATACATATACATATACATATACATATACATATACATATACATATACATATACATATACATATATACACACACACAAAGAAATGTAATCAATAAATAAGACAAGGTCAACAATAACATACAATGTTGAGGCCCATTAAACAAATAACAAAAATACTGAAAGGAGTTAAGAACGAATAGGATGATAAAATATTTAAAACACCAATACCTAAAATACTATAAAAAGGACACCAATACCTACATAGATAAATAAATAAACAAAATAAATCCCGAAAAGAAACCTAAAAAATGAGCAGGACAGGACAGGAACTCAACTCCTACTAATAATCCAACCATCATCTCTATTTAAATTATTGGGTATTTTTTCGATTTCTAGGGCCTCCCTCAATTTATGATGATAATGACTAACCCTAGCAATGAATTGGGTCTCCTCAATGCAGATGCGATGCTTAGATTTATCTACATGCTCTGCCAAAGTAGAAGAGTGGGTCCTGCAGTGCTTGATGTTACTGGCATGCTCACGAATCCTTTGATTAATCAAGCTACCAGTCTCACCAATGTAGGGAATCCCATATGAGCATGGGATAATGTAAAAACCCTTCATATTCTTGGGGTCCATTGGGTCTTTTACAAACCTAAGGGAGTTGCAGATGGTATTTAAAGGCCTAAATCTTGAAGCCACCTTATGCTTCCTTAGGATCCTCGCAATCTTTTCAGTGGTCCCTTGGATAAAAGGAAGATGAACACCAGAAAATCAATCCTTGGTATCTTTCTTAGCACTAGGATCCTTTTTAGCTCTGAGGAAAACCTTAGTACATTGGTGTCTACTATACGCATTATTAAAGAAAACACTTAATAGATGTGCTTTCTCTTCATTTAGATGGTTGTCATTAGAAACTCTTAAAGCTCTAGTCGCTAAGGTGTTGAGAACACCAAGCTTTTGAGCTAGGAAATGATGATAATTAACATGAAGATATTGTTCTGTATGAGTTTTCTTACGAAATACCTGATTAAAAAATGAGCCATCATCTTTCCTTGAGAGGAGGACGTCAAGGAAGGGAAGACTACCATTAATTTCAAATTTCATGGTGAACTTTATGGAACTAGTTTGATTGTTACACTCCTTTCTCAAAAGAAACTCTGTTTCTACTTTTCAAGACTTGTCTACCTCTAATTTTGCTCAATTAACTTTCCTTTTAATGCCTACTGGGAAGCATTTTCCCATGGAGCCTACTCATTTTCCTTTGGATACTTTTGTTGAGGAGGTTGGACCTGTTAGTTTCATATACCAATAGGAGTCATAATTTTGAATGACTAAGGTTAAGCCTTGTAATATTGTACATACCTTTTCTTTCTGCAAATGTTTTCCATATTAAAAAATTAAAAAATCTAAAGAGGGTATGTCCTAAAAGAAATATCAAAGGACAAAAAGAATAAGAGAATGGTCAAAAATTGAAAATATATGAACCCAAAAAAAAAGAGACCATGAAAGTGTGCAAGTCTAAATGCCACTACTATTTAATTTTATGCATAATAATGGTTGTGTGCAACTTCTTGTTCATGCCACAGTCCATGGTAATCAAACTGTTTAATCTTGGTTATATCATGCTTTGAATTTTATGTTTATAGTTAAAGAATATAATTTGACCAAACAATTTAATCTCGGCAGATCATTAGATAGGTATAGAAAATAAAAGGAGCTCATTAGTTTAATATGAGCCCTTGGATGATATAAGGTTAGAATTAGATAGACTAATTTTCAAAAGAAAAATGGCTGATAAGGGTTTGCTAATCTAAATGCACCCAAGTAAAATGAAGAAAAAATGGTAGGGTAAGTAATGGGTAAGTAGAAGAAAGGTTGCTGAAGTATAAATTTGATTGGATCAAAACACATACGTCATGCTTAGACACATATTTCAATATGTATGATCAATCATGGAAGAAAAAACATAAGTTTTCAAGTTAATGTGATTAACTACCCCTCATTCATTTTTTCCCTTACTTACTAATTTCCTACCCACAAGTATGTTCTAGTACTTCAAATCCTTCAAGCCAAAGAGGCTTAAAGCATTTCTCTGACTTTTGGTGGGACGGACCCTCGGTTTAATGACTTATGGACATCAAGTGTTAGAATCCCATTCATGAAATTCATTTCCCCCTAATTACCCTAACAAAACCGCTTTTCCGAAGGTTAAACATCATTTGCCTAGGAAAAGTAAAATCCCCCATGTAAATTCTATTTCACTCAAAAAACCCGTAAAAGTACTTTATCCTAAGTACCAAATGTTTGAAATAAAATGTGCATATTTTACTTTTATGCTAAGGGTATGCTCACTCCACTCATTTCATATTAATTTCTAACTTAATTATATAAATCCCTAGATATACCTTTTCCCATATTAATTAAATCCCTTATATAAATATCCCAACCCTTAGTTTAATTATAAACTATAGTTGACCCCTACTTCATACCCCCGAAAAAATTCACTTAACTTACCAATTTTTAGTAATGTTGGGTTATTCCCATCATTAAACCCCACCAGATTTATTAATCCCCTCATTAGCTTTGAATTAATCCCAAACCGCCAAGGATTAAAACCCTGGGCCACCCTGAAACCCATGTTGTTATCAGCCGCACACCTTCTTCACCCGACTACCATGCGATCACCATCGCTCGCATCTAACAGTCCATATCCATATCGGATTCGCCCGACGCCTAATCTTTACTTGCCCAATAAAGTGGTTTTCTCCAGCCCCCCAACTGCTACGTGTCGATCACTGGAGTAGATTGGGTGACCCCTCCTCAAGACCCCTCCTCCACAAAAGTGGTGTGATGGCTTGGGAAATCGCCTCCCCGCTCAACCCGATAAACCGCCCACTGTTCATTTAGAAATTATCCACTAAAAAATGACCTTTTATCCATAAAAAGGCCGAGAAGCCATTTTTTGCCCTTTTCGCTCATTTTCTTTATGAACCTCTACAAACCAGTGCCACATTGCAAATGCTAAATTCACCAATTGAACTCCAAATTGACTCTTGAAGAAGCTGCAGAGACCCCAAACAACCTCTTAGTCCATACCAGAGCCATTCGAACTTCTGCAGCTACCGTGAACTCCAAATTTGAAGATAATTCACCAATTCCAGGTATTTCACCACAAATTACCACTCACCCTTTCAAATTTGAAAACGTTCAGTTTGTAAAAGTGTTTTAATTAAGTAAAATTAATTAAAAATATTTCAAATTTGAAAGTCTGTTGCCCAAACCCTTCTCAAAACTACCATTTTCCATCAAAACCTCTAATACAACCCTACACTGCCAAATTCAAATCCATAAGAACTGAATTATGGCTGCCCTTGTCACCGTGGATGTAAGACCTATCACAACTCCCCATTTGGACCTAGACCACTTCACCCTCGCAGACAGGGATTTTCAAATCAGAGATACAAGTGCATATGAGGTCCTGCTCAAACTTCATTGTTTGAGTAGGGACATATATCTGAACCATTTTGATGACATTGGTCTTTGGGAATCCAGTTTTCGTAAAAGCAATTTCCCCAAGTACATGTTTTTCCTAAAATTGTCCACATGTGCCATGCCATTTACAATCCCAACCAGAGATCTGTAATGTCCCCTGACCAGAAATTCATATTTACCATCACAGCTGAATCAATCAATGACATGTTACAAGTCCAATCAGGTCCAAACCTAACCCCTCTCTCAATTGGAGATTTGTTAGACCAGTACACCAAGCTGAGTCCATTAAAACTGGCCCAATTGTTTCAAACTTTCATTGTAGAAGAGCAACACATTCCCAAAGATGCCCCTCCATATGTTTCTGCCATTTTCTCTGGAAAGGGCAAGAATATTATCACTATGATATCGTGTGCTTTGGGTTGTACCACTGATGAATTTTTTGATGAGATTATCCTGACCTTCATGTCCATTTTCACCCTAGGAAAGCCTCCTGCTACTATATATAATTATGCCCAATTCATAGCTGAAAGGATACATGAATAGTTTACTAGAATGCATAATGAGAGAGTGTTCAAGTATTCATCTGTACTTTACCATATGTTTTTTTATTATCAATCAAGCAGATTCCCTTTCACCCTCCAGAAGCTTGATACTAGAGGCCAACCCAGGTTTGTCATATTTTGGACTCCATTATTCCACAAGTATTCATTACCATACACCTATACAGACTTCATTGACTCTTTTGTCCATCCAGTCATGACCATGTTGACAGGAAGTCCTCCACCCAAAATAAGCCAAGATATCAAAAGAGTCCTCTAGTTGTCCAAGCAAAGTAAGGTGGGAGATTGGTACCTTTACTAAAAACACATAGAAATAACAATCTATGGGTGCCAACTTTCCCCATACAAACTCCCCAAATACCTCCCCATGAGGTTATTTTCTCTAGGGTAATATAGGCAAATAATGAACTCTGATGAAGTCAATTTTGTATCAACCAAGAAAAGAACATAATTCAGAGTCAAAAACCAATTAGGCCTTTTCATTTACAACTCTAGAGAAGCAGGGCAGGAGGTAGATCTGATTCTACAATAGATGAAATTCCAAAATAGTTTTATGTGGATATATGACCCTCAAGGGTTCATGACCAGAATTATACAAAAGGTCAAATTATTACATTCATCATCCCATACTAGAGATTGAAAGATATGAAAATCAATCTGAGTGGTTGGAGAACACTCTTGTAGATAGGGATAGCACAAAGGTAGATGTTGAGAATGCCTTGATTTATTTAGAAAGACATCTTGATGAAAGCTCATTTCTGCAGGTACCTAAACAACAAGAAAGAACCATGAACACCCCTCTTATTATGCAGACTCATCAGAATGAGGAAAATAATCCTAAGAGGAACAGGGAGGGAGCCTCCACTCTAGGCATGGACACATCCAACGTGCAGTATGACGAAAGCCAAAATAAAAGGCCAAGACTCAATCTTGTTTAAGAACATGAAGACATAGAAGGCTCAACAGAGGTAACTAACACTAAGTTTGACATGAGCAGGCGCACAACTCCATCTGGAGAAACTCAAGAGCCATCCACATCACATACTCAAATGTTGGAAAGGCATCTCAGTGTAGGAGTCTCCTCATTCAGTAGGTCTGCTAATGAGGACAAAGACATTAAAGACATGTATAAAGAAATTAAAATGAGAAATGAGAAATTAAAGGCACAATTTTATGCACAGTATTTAAAGCTCACACCTACAAATCAAACCAGGTTGATGTCATATTTTTACATCAAGGAATGAAAGATGCAAATATATTTCATAAAACCAACTTTGCAACCACCAAGGACATAAGAAGATTATAAAAGGATTGATTTTGAGGTATTGGCAAGGGATATTCATCCCATAGACCAAATTGAGTTCCACAAATAGGGTGGAGAAATGATTCACTCCACTCTAACTGGTAAAGCCATAGCTGCCCATCAATTGCATAACTCATTAAACAATATCTCAGCCCAATATCAGTTAAGGAAGGCCTCCTCACAGGCCAAGGATACTAGAATTAATTCTTTGGAAGACTTAGTGGTTGAATTAGGACATGATCCCAAAAATATCAAAGCCACTGAGCAACTAATCAAGAAGAAGAATGATGACATTGCAACACTTAAAAAACAATTGAATATACCTCAACTGCAGTATCCCCAGGCAGAGGGAGTCTTGGAAAACCAAACCAGACATGAAGAATTGATGGACTTAGTCCTAAAATTAAATGACCAGTTAAGGGAGACAGAGAAGGAATTAGACACTTTAATTCAATCGAAGTAAAGTGATATTGCCACTATCTCTATAAATGTCATCCCAATAGTCTCAATAGCTATCCATTCTACATTGGCAACCTCACTGGATCCCATAGCCCCTATGGCCATAGTAGAATAGATTTCAACACAGTCTACATCAACAGAGGGTACACTAGATGAAGCAAAAAAATTTGTTAGAGCTATGGAGGAAATGTCCATTAAGGCTACAAAAATGAATAAGTTGAAAGAAAAGGTGTCAAGATTCGAAAGTGATTACAAGCTTGCCAAAATCATGCACAAGGAAGAAGTGCAAAAGGCTACCAGAATGAATGAGAGAATAAAAGCCATGGAAAAGGATCTAACACTGAAAGAACCCCTTGGGAAATCTAAGGAACTATTATGGGCCAATATCATTAACTTTGTCAATGATATTTAGACATCTATTTAGGTACTGTTTGAACAGATAGATCTAATAAAGATGGCTACATAAGCCATCCAAAAGGTAAAAGAGTAATTGGGAGAGATGCCTGAAGATGCCACTAGAAACATCCAATTCCTTAACAGTAAAAATAGACCTGAGCTTTAGGAATTGGAAATCGAGGACAGTACAGAAATAATTTTGGAAGTAAGGAAGGTCCTTTCCAAGAGAAACTTGATGTTAAACTTGGAGGACAAATGTCATAATATGCAGGTAGCCATTGATAGATTTATGGCTAAGTTTCAAATTTTTAGAGAAAAAGGGTTACTGAGTCCCTTAGTCATAAATGACAAGCTCATGACACAACAGGATTACAACAACGAACTCAGAGAGCTAGCAAAAGAACAGGCTGGTACATCTTCAATGCATGCATTGCCAATATGAAAAGTACTATACTAGACCTTTGAAAACTTGTTTTACATCGAGAATTAGGTAAAAGACTTGTTTTTCAATAAGCCTACTTTTTCCAAGTACACCGAGGTAGATGAGATATACAGAAGGATGTTAAAAATCCAATTTCCTAATGCTGAAATGTGGGAGAAATTAACCGATTTACTGTAAGAAAAATACAGTAAAAAGGTAAAAGTAAAACAACCAGGTGAAAAGATGAACAGGTCAGCAAAGTCAAAGAGTATCAGATGAAAGCCAAAGGTAAATGAAGCTTCCAACGTGAAAGATCAAACAACAAGTCAACATAAAGGGCTAAATTCAAACCATAGAAGGCTAGCAGTACCAAAATAAATGGGACAGCATGAAGCAGTTCAATAACTATCTCTATCTTCTTGCAAGAAGATATTTTTATTTCCTAGATTAAATCTCAAGTTAGTTTGAGATATTTTGTAATAATTTTTGAATAATACTTCACAATTCGAAGTATATAGGGTAGATTCTTAGACATTTCTATAGAATTTTGGTCAAAAGGACTGTAAAGTTATTGTATCATTGCCTAAGTCAGCAAGATGGATTGATGAATAAAGACAAGATATTTCATAGGATTCATGTGTTGAGCGAAGTGCAGAAAAGTATTTTCTTATGTTATTACTATCTTTCTTAAAGTATTTCCACAATCTTTAATGTATTTCTGAATCTAAATGCTATAACTGGAACAATATCTCAGAATTTGTTTAATTACACTCTGTTTTAACAGTTAAGCATATAAATGTTTTATACTGATATCTAAGTTAAGGAATTCTTGATTGCTCCTTAGTTTAGGTTGTTTCTTGCTAATCCAAATCAATGGATTCTTAATTTCCCTTTGCTTTTGATTACCGTCTATTCCTCGCTTATATTTCGGTCTGAGAACCCTTAATTTCTCTTTCACCCCGATTAAAACCATTTCAACCCCATGTTCCAAAGACCTGCACTTTACTCTGTTAGCTTTCCCTTTGAACATTCCCTTTAGTGAGTTGATCCAGTTCTGTTGCCCTTCTATTGACAACATAGCCCAATGGTCTAGAGACATCATTCTATCCACATGTTTCAAGGATTCAACCATCCAATCTTGAATACGAATAAAAAATCCCCAAAACATTCATAACTATCCTGAAATCCCAACAAACAAAGCTAAATCATATAGAGAGAGCCCTCTTTGAGCCTAGGTTGGATAGAGCCTATGCTCCAAAGTTGGTTTGTGGTTACCTCAATCATTTTATTTTTTCTAATGACTTCTAGAGAAATTTCTGAGTGATAACATAGTGGCGACTATACTGGGGACAATGAATCCGCAGTCCTAATAAAGCTTTAAGAAAATTCTAAATCTACATTTTGAGCCTCTTAAAGTCATTTGTTAGAAGTTATTTTGAAAACATTTCACAAAAACAATTATTTTTTTTTAAATTCTAGCTTCTAGGAAGTCTCATTTTACTAGGGCAAATCCAGATCCAAACCCTGCCCTTGTAGTTGATAATCCCAACCTAATTTCAAGAAAATATATAAAAGAAGAAAGTTTGGTTAGCCAAATACCATTAGTTAAAGCTAATTCATGTCCTGATGAGTGGTTATTTTTAGAATAACTTCCCTTTGATGTGCCATTTGATCTTTCATTATTTAGAACAAAATCTGAAAATGCAATCGGTGAAACAGTTCTAGATCCTGATTTTATTGCAGACCTTGAAATTCAACAGGCCAACAAATCAATTGATGAATACATTCTAAAATCTCCACAATCATCCATTAATACTGCCACTACCCCTGATATTTTTGAACAATTGTCCACTACTTTGAGTTCACCATTGTTCCCCTCAACTTCAACAATAATACCTTCTGAAGTCCATTTTTCACCACCATTTATACCTACACTCCCTCACCAACCTATCATTACTCATTCATCATCTACTAGTCATGGTTATTCATCCACTGCTACATCATCTCCAAGTACCTCAACCCCACATATCAGCATCTCCCAACTTAAAAAAATGGCAAATAGATATGCTCCTCTTGTTTTAGCTGCCCAACTTCATCTTATGCCTGCAAATTATCAGAGTACGATTTTCCTGTTTGATGCTACTAGTCATTACATTTCTCAGCAACATGTAAACAAGATGTATTACTTTTTTGAATTACATGAAATAGATGAAGTAGATGTCCAGATGAGACTCTTTGCCCAAATTTTGACTGGTGATGTCAAGAAGTGGTTCAAAGCCTTTCCTGCCAACCACATTGCAGACCTAGGAAATTTTCAAAGGTTGTTTATTGATAGGTGGGAAAAGAAAATTAATCCCTTACAAATCCTTTCAGAATATGAGAATATTAGAAGAGGGCCTAATGAAACTATTCAAGATTACTGCACTAGATTCAATAATATATATAATGCAATCTAAGTTAACCTTAAACCCCACTTGACTTAGCATTAACGGTTTTGACACAGATATGGCATACAAACTTAGGGAAAGAAACCCCCCAACATTAGAAGAAATACAAAGTGTAGTTGTTAGTGTAGAAGCTAATTTGTTAGCTAAAAGGGCTAGAGTTAGAAATGAAAGGAGAGGAACTGCAAAGGATGAAACCTCACCATCTGACATTAAAGTAGAAATTTTACCCAAAAGTATGGAAAGACTAATGGATAAAATAGAGAACATGGAGAGTAAACCTCAATGGGATAACCGACAAGCACCTCCAGTTAGAAATCCAAATTTTAGAAAAAACCAAAACATTGGGAAAAATGGACCGGATCAGAACATTAGGCCTCCTTTTCAAGAAAATTATGTAGAGACATCCCATCTAGAAGATCCAGAACAAGATACACAAATTAACCTAATGGGAATAAATGATGAGGACACTGTTTTTCTAACCCAAAATGAGCAAGAATTGTATATGTTGCAACGATTACAAATACAGTCTGGGGAATCATTTGATTACAAACAGGGATATGATTCTGCCATATCTGAAGTCCATAAACAATTTAATCTAAGAAGCAAGAAGAATACTGATGTCCCTGACCAAACAAAGAAAACAGTGCAAAATCGACCCAAGAAAATAAAAGAAGCTCCTGTTTCAAAAATCCTCCAAATTCTCCCTAGAGAAAACCCAAAGCCTTTTAGCCCAACAATTGTAGACATAACCTCTAATAAACCTTCCATTGATCAACCATCCACCTCAATTCCACCTAAGGAACCAGTGGAAAAAGCTCAAAACATCAGATTTGAAAATCCACATAAGGAGGTCCCTAATAAAGGAAAAGAAGACAAGCCTACACAAATCCTTGTTGCAAAAATTCAAAACCTTCAAATAGAAAAAATTCTCTTTTCCATTCAATTTTGGAGCAGAGATAGCAAAGTTAAAGGTTTCAGTTCCTTTAACAAAACTAATCAAGAATGAAACTTATAAATCACAGATAACCCAGACCTTAAACATTGCTGAAAATGAGGATTCAGTCAACTTGTTTGATGACCAACCAGAACTCATATTTGGTCCAGATGTTAATGGCAAACCATTAGAAGGAGAAATTCCACCTTTTTACATTAGCCTTAGTATCCATGACAAAATTCTACATAATGCAATGTTGGATTCTGGGGCCTCCCACAACATGATGCCCAGATCAGTGATGGAGAAATTAAACCTAGACATTACAAGGCCTTACAAAGACTTATTCTCATTTGACTTCAGTCAGGTAAAGTGTCTAGGATTGATTAAAGGCCTTTGTGTCACTTTAGTCCAATATCCTGCCAAAAGCATCCTTATGGATATTGTAGTTGCTAACATCCCACCAAAGTATGAAATGCTATTATCCAGATCATGGGGAGCCAAACTTCAGGGATACTTACAACTAGATATGTCATATGCAACAATCTTTGTTTTTGGACAACCTAAAAAACTATACCGAGAAACCTTAAAGAAAAATATGTTAAGTAGCCAAGATGAGCCTCAAAACTTTCTTATCTACTCCATACACTCAGATGTCGATTCTTTTATCTTGTATAATGCTGATCAAACACTAGAAAATGTTTTAGACAATACTAATACAGAACCAAAAGAAATTGCATTTTCTCCACAAAATGAAACTGACCAGACTACAAAACTGTTCAATGAACTAGACAATCAAATTGCTATAAATGATGAAAAGTTTGATGCACCAGATATTGTAAATATAGATCATGAGATAATATGGCATTTAGAATTTGATGGACCAGTCAATAGGTTAGGAGCAGGAGTAAGAGTGTGGATATATAATTTGGAAAATAGTTTCTCAAAAGGCCATGCATATAGATTAAATTTTAAATGTACCAATAATATGGCTGAGTATGAGGCATTAATTTTAGGTCTTAAGTTAGTTAGGAATATAGGAGATAAAAGAGTTTATGTCATGGGAGACTCTTAACTAATTGTAAAACAGATTGATGGTGTATATATGACAAAGGACCCTAGATTAAGTTGTTATAGGGGAACTATTGCAGAAATACTTAACACTTTCCTAGAAATAAAGCTTGCAATAATTCCTAGAAAACATAACATGCAAGCCCATAGTTTAGCAATGTTTGCCAGTACCTGCAAATTACCCTTCCAACCTAGCCATTAGTACACTGCTGAAGTTAGGCATAGACCTGCAATTCCAGATAATTTGAAGAATTGGAAAATATTTTCTGATGATAAACAAATAAATAACCTTTTAATTTCAGAAGAATATTTTACCAATAACAATATAGATACTGATACATCAATAGATCTTGACAATAAGGATGAGATAGAAATAAATGATATAGAAGGTGATGAAATAGATAGACTCAACCCAACTAAAGTTAGCAAAGTATATGTAGATAACTTAGAGAAAATTGAGATTGATGAAATAACCAGTGAAGAAACCGAAGTAATTAATCTCAAGGATAACTTCTTACCAAAGGGATTAACCCCTCTGAAAGATTTATTTGATTCAAATGATGTTCCTAGGAAACCTAAAATGGAACCTTCAAGGTCTGATATAGAGGAATGTAATATAGGCATTGAAGAAAATCCTAAACTGATCAAACTTTCAAAATCATTACCCTCAACTGAAAAAGTAAAATACATTGAGTTGTTGAAATAATTTCAGGATGTCTTTTCTTGGAGTTATGAGTACCTCAAATCCTATGGCACCAACATCATCCAGCACATAATTCCTATTAAAGAAAATCAAAAGCCTTTCAAAAAAAAACTTAGAAGGATTAATCTTGTCTTATTACCTGCAATTGAAAAATAAATTCAGACGATGTATGATGCCAAAATAATTGCACCAATCAGATTTTTTGATTGGGTCTCAAACTTGGTGCCAACTAGAAAGAAAACTGGTGAGATCAGACTCTGTGTGGATCTCAGAAACCTCAATAAAGAGTCACTAAAAGACAATTACCCTCTCCGCAAAATGGACCACATTTTACAGAGAGTAGTTGGATCAACTAGAATCTCATTGTTAGATGGGTTTTCTGGTTACAATCAAATCTTGGTTCATCTAGATGACCAACCCAAAAATGGCTTTACTACTCCTTGGGGCACATTTATGTATGTGAAAATGCCATTTGGGCTAATGAATGCAGGAGCCACTTTCCATAGGGCTATGGATATAGCCTTTACAAAAGAAATTCATGATTTCCTTGTGATATATCTAGATGATATCACTGTATTTTCAAATATGACAATCAACATTTGGACCATCTAAGGCAAGTTTTTATTAAATGTAGGAAATTTGGAATCTCCTTAAACCCCAAAAAGTCCTTTTTTGGGTTAGAAGAAGTAAAGTTGTTAGGTCACATAATTTCAAAAGATGGTATAAGAATAGACCCTACTAGAATAGAAGCCATCCTGCAAATAAAACACCCTAGGAACATTAAAGAGTTACAATCTTTCTTAGGAATTTTTTTTTCTTAGAAGATTTATATCTAATCTAGAAAAGTTAATTAGATCACTAAACAACATGCTGAAAACAGACTCCACCATAAAATGGACCGTTGAGGCTAAAAAATCCTTTGAAGACATTAAACTAGCCTTGACTAAAACACCTATGTTAATCAGTCCTAAATTTGACAGAGATTTCATCTTGTTTTCCTTTGCTTCTGAGCACACAATTGTTGCAATTCTATTGCAGAAAAATGATGAGGGCTATGAACAACCCATTGCTTTCTTCAACAAAGCCCTGAGAGATGCCCCCTTCAAATATAATATAATGGAAAAAAAAGCCTTGGCTTTAGAAAAAGCCATTAAGGACTTTAAGGTATACATCTTATATTCTCATATAGTAGCCTATGTTCCTAATTCAGTAGTTAAAGACATCCTAACTCAAGATGGTCCTGATGGAAAGAGGGGAAAACAAATTGCTACTATTTTAGAGTATGATATAGAAATCAACCCTACTAAGTTAATCAAGGGCCAAGGTTTAGCCAAACTCATGGTTGAATCAAAATGTCAGGCCTTGGATATAAAATTTATTGCAGCAATAGATAATGAAGAGGAGATGGTGACTCCACTAATCAGCCAAGCCTTCATTGAATCACCTTGATATGCTGATATTATTTATTATTTATTGAGTTTACAAGCTCCTCCTAAATTATCTAGGACTAAGAGTAGGTTTCTGAAGATGAAATCCTTAAAACTTTGTATATTAGAAAATGCTCTATTTTGGAGATATCATGAAGGTATTATTCTCAATTTCTTATCAAAAGATGAGGCCGAAAAGATCTTGGAAGAATTTCATGCACGTGACTGTGGAGGACACCTTTACTGAAAAACCACTGTAGATAAAATCCTTAGAGCTTGTTTGTTGATGTAAAAAAATAGGTGACCTCCTATCACAAATGCCAAATTTTTGAGGGGAAGAAAAAGATCTTACCTTTACCCCTCAAGTCAATATTTGCATAAATACCTTTTCAACAATGGGGTTTAGAATTCTTTGGTGAAATTCACCCACTCGCCCCTGCCCAACACAAATGGATCCTCACAACCATAGACCACTTTACAAAATGGATAGAGGCCATACCTTTAAGGCAAGCCATAGATACTATTATCATAATCTTCCTTGAAACCAATATTCTATCAAGATTTGGATGTCCAACTAAGCTCATTACTGGCAATGTAGCATCCTTTAAATCCAAAAGAATGATAGTTTCTGCAATAAATACCATATCACCCTTGGCTATTCCATAGCCTATTACCCTCAAGGTAATGGACTAGCAAAATCCTTAAACAAAAGCCCACTAAACATAATCAAAAAGTTGCTAGAGGATAATAAGAAAACTTGGAATAAAAATATAGTCAATGCCCTATGGGCAGATAGATTGACTACTAAGAAATCAATTGGTACTTCTCCCTATCAACTAGTTTATGGGATGGAAGTTGTCTTCCATCCTCTTTGGGAGTACCAGTAATGAAGATACTTCAAGAATTTTAGGTTGAACCAAATAGTATCCAAAGAGAAATTAACCAAACTATTCATCTACAACAAACTAGAGAAGAGGTCTATGCCAGTTCTCAAGTTGTGCAGGAAAAGATTAAATTTTTTTTTGATAAAAGAACCAAGGTTGAAGATTTCTACATTGGTGACAAAGTGCTTAAGTGGGATTCAAGGAAGGAAGACAAAGGAAAACATGGGAAATTTGATTTCCTATGGAAATGTCCCTATGTCATTTATGCTTACAGAGGAAATAATGCCTTCTTCTTGAGAGAAATTAATGGTACATATGCAGAAGGTGGGCTAATGAATGGTTGAATGCTAAAACATTACTTTGAACCAAGTTACTAATTTTCATTTCCCATTTGTACATACTTTATTTTACAAAGTTTAGTTTGGATTGGATGGTGATATTTGAAGTTGAAGCTCAAAGAGAAGGTCCTGAGCTTTAAAATATTTACAGTAATAAGTACCAATAATGTAGATTCATAGAAGGACACTTTGCGAGGTAACATCGACAACAATTTAAAGACTACTGATATTTTAAGTTCTTGGCATTTCACTAGAAAATTCCATCCCCAAGTGGAGCCACTGTTAGGTTCCTATACCAATAGGAGTCATAATTTTGAATGACTAAGGTTAAGCCTTGTAATATTGTACATACCTTTGCTTTCTGCAAATGTTTTCCATATTAAAAAATTAAAAAAATGTAAAGAGGGTATGTCCTAAAAGAAATATCAAAGGACAAAAAGAATAAGAGAATGGTAAAAAAATGAAAATATATGAACCCCCAAAAAAAAAAGAGACCATGAAAGTGTGCAAGTCTAAATGCCACTACTATTTACTTTTATGCATAATAATGATTGTGTGCAGCTTGTTTTTCATGCCACAATCCATGGTAATCAAACTGTTTAATCTTGGTTATTTCATGCTTTGAATTTTATGTTTATAGTTAGAGAGTAAAATATGACCAAACAGTTTAATATTGACATATCATTGATAGGTATAGAAAATAAAAGGAGCTCATTAGTTTAATCTGAGCCCTTAGATGATATAAGTTTAGAATTAGATAGATTACTTTTCAAAAGAAAAATGGCTGATAAGGGTTTTCTAGTCTAAATGCACCCAAGTAAAATGAATAAAAAATAGTAAGGTAAGTAATGGGTAAGTAGAAGAAAGGTTGCTGAAGTATAAAGTTGATTGGATCAAAACGCATACATCATGCTTAGACACATATTTCAATATGTATGATCAATTATGGAAGAAAAAACAAAGTTTTGCAAGTTAATGTGATTAACTCTCCCTCATTCATTTTTCCCCTTACTTACTAATTTCCTATCCACAAGTATGTTCTTCTACTTTAAATCCTTCAAGTCAAAGAGGCTCAGAGAATTTCTCTGATTTTGGTGGGACCAGACCCTCGACTTAATGACATATGGACATCAAGTGTTAGAATCCCCTTCATGATATTCATTTCCCCCTCATTACCCTAATAAAACCCCTTTTCCTAAGGTTAAACTTCATTTTCCTAGGAAAAGTAAAAACCCCCATGTAAATTCTATTTCACTCAAAAAACCCATAAAAGTATTTTATCCTAAGTATCAAATGTATGGAATAAAATGTGCATATTTTACATTTATGCTAAGGGTATGCTCACTCCACTCATTTCATATTAATTTCTAACTTAATTATATAAATCCCCATATATACCTTTTCCCATATTAATTAAATCCCTTATATAACTATCCCAACCCTTAGTTTAATTATAAACTATAGTTGACCCCCTACTTCATACCCCCAACAAAATTCACTTAACTTACCAATTTTCAGTAATGTTGGGTTAATCTCGTCATTAAACCCCACCCGATCGAATTAATCCCCTCATTAGCTTTGAATTAATCGCAAACCGCCAAGGATTAAAACCTTGCCCCCCCCCGAAACCCATGCTATTATCACCCGCGCACCTTCTTCACCTGACTACCATGCGAACACCATCACCCACATCTAACAGTCCATATCCATATTAGATCTAGCCAATGCCTAACCTTTACCCACCCAATAAAGTGGTTTTCCTCGATTCCCCGACTTCTACATGTTGATCACTGGAGTAGATCGGGTGACCCCTCCTCAATACTGCCTCCACAAAAGCAGTGCGATGGCTTGGGAAACTGCCTCCTCGCTCAACCCGATAAACCACCTACTGTTCATTCAAAAATTACTCACTAAAAAATGATCGTTGTTCCATAAAAAGGCCGAGAAGCCCCTTTTCCCCTTTTTCACTCGTTTTCTTTATGGACTTGTACAAACCAGTGTGACACCTGCAAATGCTAAATTCGCCAATTGAATTCCAAATTCACTCTTGAAGAAGCTGCGAAGACCCCAAACAACCTCTCAGTCCGTACCAGAGCCATTCGAAATTATACAGCTACCGTGAACTTCAAATTTGAAGATAATTCACCCAATTCCAGGTATTTCACCACTAATTACCACTCAACCTTTCAAATTTGAAAACGTTCAGCTTGTAAAAGCATTTTAATTAAGTAAAATTAATTAAAATTACTTCAAATTTGAAAGTCTGTTGCCCAAACACTTCTCAAAACTACCAGTTTCCGTAAAAACCTCTAATACAACCCTACACTACCAAATTCAAATCGATAAGAACTAAATTATGGTTTCCCCTGTCGCCATGGATGTCAAAGCTATCACAACTCCCCATTTGGACCTAGACCGCCTCCCCCTGGCAGACAAGGATTTTCAAATCAGAGAGACAAGTGCATATGAGGTCCTACTCAGACTTCATTTTTTGAGTAGGGATAGATATCTAAACCATTTTGATGACATTGGTCTTTGGGAATCCAATTTGTCCAAATAGCAATTTCCCCAAGTACATGTTTTTCCTGAAATTGGGCACATGTGCCATGCCTATTACAATCCCAGCCAGAGAGCTGTAATGTCCCCTGACCAGAAAGTCTTGTTTACCATCACAACTAAATCAATCAATGAGATGTTACAAGTCCAACCAGGTACAAACTTAACCCCACTCTCAATTGGAGATTTGTTAGACCAGTACACCAAGTTGAGTCCATCAAAACTGGCCCAATTGTTCCAAAATTTCATTATTCCCAAAGATGCCCCTCCATATGTTTCTTCCATTTTCTCTGAAAGGGGCAAGCGTATTATCACTATGATATCATGTGTTTTGGGATGTACCACTGATGAATTTGTTGATGATCTTATCTTAGACTTCATGTCCTTTTTCACCCCAGGAAAGCATCCTGTTACTATATACAATTATGCCTAGTTCATAGCTGAAAGGATGCATGAACAATTTACTAGAATACATAATGAGAGAGTGTTCAAGTATTCATCTATACTTTACCATATGCTTTTGTATTATCAATCAGATAGATTCCATTTCACCCTCCAGAAGCTTGATACTAGAGGCCAACCCAGGTCTGTCATATTTTGGACTCCATTATTCCATAAGCATTCATCACCATACACCTATACAAACTTTCATTGACTCTTTTGTCTATCTAATCATGACCATGCTGACAGGAAGTCCTCCACCCAGAATAAGCTAAGATATCAAAAGAGTCCTCTAGTTGTCCAAGAAAAGTAAGATGGGAGATTGGTACCTTTACCAAAACCACACAGAAATAAGAATCTGTGGGTGCTAGCTTGCTCCATACAAACTCCCCAAATACCTCCCCATGAGGTTAATTTCTCTAGAGTACTATATGCAAATAATGAACTCTAGTGAAGTCAATTTTGTATCATCCAAGAAAAGAACACAGTTTAGAGTAAAAAACCAGTTAGGCCCTTTTGCAACTCTAGAGAAGTAGGGTAGGAGGCAGATCTGATTCTGCAATAGATGAAGTTCCAAAACAATTTTATGTGGAGATATGACCCTCAAGGGTTCATGACCAGAATTATACAAAAGGTCAAATTAGGGCCTTACATTCATCATCCCATGCCAGAGATTGAAAGATATGCAAATCAATCTGAGTGGTTGGAGAACACTCTTGTAGACAGGGATAACACAAAGTTAGATGTTGAGAATGCCTCGATTGATTGAGAAAGGCAACTTGATGAAATCATGTTTCTGTAGGAACCTAAACAATAAGAAATAACCATGAGCACCCCTCCTATTATGCAGAATCCTTGGAATGAGGAAAAGAATCCTAAGAGGAATAGGGAGGGAGCCTCCACTTTAGGCATGGACACATCCAATGTGTAGTATGAAGGAAACCAAAGAAAAAGGCTAAGGCTCAATCCTGTTTCAGAACAGGGAGACACAAAAGGCCTAGTAGAGATAACCAACACTGGGTTTGACATGAGCAGGCGCACAAATCCATCTGGAGAAACTCAAGAGCCATCCACATCACAGAATCAAATTTTGGAAAGGCAACTTAGTGTAGAAGTCTCCTCATTTAGTAGACCTTCTGACAAGGAAAAAGACATTAAAGACAGGTATAAAGAAATTAAAATGAGAAATGAGAAATTAAAGGCACAGTCTTATGCACAGTATTTAAAGCTCACACCTACAAATCAAACTAGGTTGATGTCAACTTTTGACATCAAGGAAGGAAATATGCAAATGTCTTTCATAAAACCAACTGTGCAACCACCAAGGAGATTAACAGACTATAAAAATATTGATTTTGAGGTGATGCCAAGGGATATTCATCCCATATACCAAATTGAGTTCCAAAAATAGGGTGGAGAAATGATTTACTTCACCCTAACTGGTAAAGCCATAGTTTCCCATTAATTGCAGAACTCATTAAACAATATCTCAGCCCAATATTTGTTAGAGAAGGCCTCCTCACAGGCCAAGGATACTAGAATTAGTCTTTGGAAGACTTAGTGATTGAATTGGGACATGATCCAAAAAATATCAAAGCCACTGAGCAACTAATTAAGAAGAAGAATGATGACAATGCAGCACTTAAAAAACTATTGAAGATACCTCAACGATAGCATCCCCAGACACCAGAAGTCTTGGAAAACCAAACCAGGCATGAAGAATTGATGCACTTAGTCCTAAAATTAAATGATCAGTTAAAGGAGACAGAGAAGGAATTGGACACTTTAATTCAATCGAAGCAAAGCGATATTGCCACTACCTCTGTAAATGTCATCCCAACAGTATCAATTATTGTCCCTTCTACATTTGCAGCCTCACTGGCTCCCACAACTCTTATGGCCACAACATAATAAATTTCAACATTATCTACATCAATAGAAGGTACATCAGATGAAGCAGCAAAATTGGTTAGATCTATGGAGGAAATGTCCATACAGGCTATAGAAATGAATAAGCTGAAAGAAAAGGTGTCAAGCTTGGAAACTGATTACAAGCTTGCCAAAATCATGCACAAGGAAGAAGTGCAAAAGGCTACCAGAATGAATGAGAGAATAAAAGCCATGAAAAAGGACCTAACATTGAAAGAACCTATTGGGAAAGCTAAGGAACTATTATGGGCCAATATCATTGACTCTGTCAATGATATTTGGGCATCTATTCAGGTAAACTTTGAATAGATAGATCCAATAAATATGGCTACAGAAGCCATCCAAAAGCTAAAAGAGGAATTGGGAGAGATGCCCAAAGATGCCACCAGAATCATCCAATTCCTTAACAGTAAAAATAGACATGAGCTTCAAGAATTGGAAATTGAGGACAGAACATAAACAATTTTGGAAGTAAGGAAGGTCCTTTCTAAGAGAAACTTGATGTTAAACTTGGAGGACAAATGTCAGAATATGCAGGTAGCCATTGATAGATTTATGGCTAAGTTTTAATTTTGAGAGAAAAAGGGTTCCCTGTCCCTTATTCATAAATGACAAGCTCATGACACAAGAAGATTACAACAACAAACTCAAAGAGCTAGCAAAAGAATAGGCTGGTACATCTTCAATGAAGGCATTGCGAACAGGAAAAGTATTATGCCAGACCTTTTAAAACTTGTTTTGCCTCCAACATGAGGTAAAACACTTGTTTGTCAATAAGCCTACTTTTTCCAAGTACATCGAGGCAGATGAGATATATAGAAGGATGTTAAAAATCCAATTGCCTAAAGCTGAAATGTGGGACAAATTCACTGATTTATTGTAGGAAAAATGCAGTAAAAAGGTAAAAGTTAAACAACCAGGTGAAACGATGAAGGCAGGTCAGCAGAGTTACAGAGTATTAGTGTCAAAGAGTATTAGATGAAAGCTAAAGGTAAATGAAACTTCCAGCGTGAAAGATCAAACAACAAGGCACCACAAAGGGCTAAAATCAAACCATAAAAGGCCAGCAGTACCAAAATAAATGGGACAACATGAAGCAGTTCAATAGCTGTCTCTATATTCTTGCAAGAAGATATTTTTATTTCATAGATTAAATCTGAAGTTAGTTTGAGATATTTTGTAATAATTTTTGTATAGATACTTCACAATTCGAAGTATGTAGGGTGGATTCTTGGACATTTCTATAGAATTTTGATCAAAAGGACTGTAAAGCTATTGTATCATTGAATGAGCCAGCAAGCTGGATTGATGAATATGTTAGCGCTTGAAATTTCACCTAGGCTGAGATAGACAAATCTCAAGGCTACATCAAACCATTCAGCCTCGTAGCTAGCCCTACGAGGCAGGAGAAGGCTCTCTCCGGTCAAACTCGGTGAATTTTCAATAGGAATGAGTTGACCAATTAGAAACACTGATATTAGGCTAGTAAACTGATAAGGAGGGTTGATTTAAAGTTTTTTGGGGTTTTTGGTGGCAATTGGAGGGAGTGCAATTCAGGGTGCGGGGATTGAGCTCAGTTTTTGCAGGTGGGTCTTTGGGGCAATGTAGGAGTTTGTGCTGATGCCTTTAGCTGAGATGAAAGATCAAGGAAGAAAAAAGAGAATCTAAAGAGGGAAAACAATGACTTTGAATCCTCTCTAGACAGTGGAAAACATAAACATTAAACAAATTTGAAAGCTGAGCATGGCAAGCATGAGTTCAAACTTTATCACTTCATTTGTTTAATAAGCTAGAGTAAAGAAAGAGATGGAAACATAAACACACTTTCAATTACAATAAGAGAACACACCATCAACACAAGAGTCCACAAGAATCCCAATGATGTCTGCAAAACCCTGGTCTTCCTTTTCCTCAAATTGCAGAGACACAAGTAAAATATACAATAGGAGCTTCTCCCTCAAGAGTCCAACCATGAAAATGAGTAAGAGAAGGCATAATATAGAAGATCTAACTCCTTTCCCAACCTCTAGGGGTCGAGCTCAGCTTCCTAGGAGCTGTTTTAACTAATTCCAAACTAAGCACTAGATAATAGGCAGTTAAAACAACTTGCCTCTAAAACTTAGGAAACCTATCCATGCATTAAATATTTACCATTTACATCAAAGAAACTTCTAGAAGTGTTCAAGGACAGTAAAAGTATCTAAGTACCATGAAAATTACACAAAAATCCATCATTTACATGCCTCAAAAGTCAACCAAAGTAAAAACAATGTTTTGCTAGCCGAACTGGTCAAAACAGTGAAATTTCCCTGAGTGGTCGTGCCCCTCACTTTGACTGGTCGCGTGCATTGACAGCTCTTTTTGTGGGCATTCCCGGTGTCCAAATCAGGTGCAAGATAGCTCATTGGAAAGGTCTTGGAGTCTACTTTCCAACCCCACTGGAATTTCTGAATTTGGAGTTGATTTGACCCCTCAAAAGTCATTTCTCCCAAGGCAGCTTTCTGCAACTTAAAAAAGGGGTAGAAAGTCAAAATTTGCATGTATTTTGAGCTTTTGGGAGCCCAAAACTTCATAAAATCTGAAACCCATCCATAGGAAAGTGTATTTTTGCATGAAAATTCCAAAAATGTAGAGTTTTCCCCGTTCTGAGCTATCCCCATGACTGGTCGCGCACGGGGTGAGACCACTCAAATGGCCAAAACCTGTAAAATTCTCCAAAATGCCAAAAATGCTTCAAAACTCTCAAAATTTCTTGGGTTTTCTGCTAGGAGGAGGCTAATGAGTATCATGGTGAGTGAGAGAGGCCTCAGCCAAGATACGGAGCGGGTTGGGCCCTTTTCTTCGTTTTAGTGCCTTTGCCAACCGTCCTTGGAGCACCTTCGTTCTCGCCAGTATTTTTGACATTTCTTTAAAACCATGACACCTGTGCAAAAAGTGAAGGACGTTTTTATTCCTTGGCATGTTGTGGACAAAAACCTCTATCATTTTTGAAAAAATCATCTTTGATTGCTCAGAAACATCATTTTAGTGAAACTTATCCCGATGTGTGGAACGAGGGTTTTGGTCGAAATGAAGCGAAATAAAGGGATAGGGGGCTTCTAAATTCTTGGGGAAATTTTTGGGAGTAGGGGGGGATGTTCGGAAGTAGGGGAAAGTGGAATCTCAGAGATTGAGTGAGGGGAAGGGGTCCAAAAGGGCAAAACATAGGCCAAACCTAGAAAATTACCAGGTTGTAGCTAGAAACTAGGGTTTGTGGAAAAATGAGGAATTTGGCGGATATAAGGGATGGGAAGTGTCTGATAGGGTACTTTAAGGATAGGGGAAGGTGTATGAACATCAGGAAACAAGTTTTGCCGATGATTTGACCGTCCGAGAGAAAATGGCTTCAAAACCCTAGGAGAGGGAAATGACCTTGCCTGGGCGCAACTGAAGCATGGACAAGACGTAAAATGACTCATTAGACACTGAAATGATAATGAAAACCCTATGAATGATGATAGAATCAGCTAAATGATGAAATAGACCGCCATTTGGACAACTTTAGAAGGAGTGAAAGCAAACCCTAGACCTAATGCCTAGTGACCAAATTTTGCTTGAAAACTCTTTGAAATGACAAAATTTGACCTTGACACTTCAAAATAACTTTGTAAGAGCATATTTGATCACTGGAGGAAGGCTGTAAAAACTGACACTAACATTGGCTCCAATGGGGATGGTAGCTCCTTGGAGGTGTCAAGAACCTTAGACCTCTGGGAGAGCAGACTAGTGCCTTCAACCATTGGGCGATGGAGTCATTAACTCAAACTGAAATGCATGACTGAAAACTGACACAAACTAACTTAACAACAAGACTGAAAATGGACTAACAAAGGACTCATGACTCAACTAAAAACTGACTCAATAATTAAACACAATCGACCAACTGAAAATGATGCTCAAAGTGGAGCCTATTCATCAAAACCTACTCTAACAGTTTCATTCATCACCTGATCAAGTGAAATGAAACAACCAATGCAACCAAGTAAGCATCCCATCTTCTGTTGGAAATCTTCGCAAGTTCTCGCTTATGAATAACAAGAGAGAACTACTGAAAGGCAACTCCCATGACAACTTAGAAACAGATCCAATAAATGATACGGATGCTCTATCCACCTCCAAAAACACTGCATAAGGATCTGCATAAGGATCTTGAAATTCAAGCTCATTGAAACTTAGCTCATCCAATGGATTACTTCTCTCCTCATACCATGAATGCAAACTTTGATCTGAGCCTTGTGACGAGACCTCTGCTAAAAATGAGAAAGAAACCAGTTGCCGGATCAAATTCATATCAGCACATGTTTCAAGCTCACATGTAGTCAATGGAGAAAAACTTTGACTGCAAACCTCATCCAAAACATCAGCTATTGGATCATGAAAAACTTGACAAGACTGCTACAATCCCATTTCTATTGGTTCTATTGTGATTACATGATTGTCTACATGCTGCTCATTTTTCACTGAATATGGACTATGCAAGTTTCCCTTCAAAAACTGAAATGATTCGAAACAAAAAGCTAGGGAACCTTCTTGTATCATTTGATCTAATATGTCAACTTCCATGCCTTCATCTGCAACTTGACAACCAATGGCATTTGGGGGTTGCAAATCTGAATATGAGAAGTCTTGAACAAAATTTTCATTGCTCTCAAGATGGTCTAAATCAAGACTTGTTGACAGCTGATTTCTGATTGCATGGAAGTTGTCTCTAATGAACTGACATGAATCAAAACAAAAAGG
>APFE031693856.1:173651-191117 GCA_000404065.3 Pinus taeda
TATCCATGCATTAAATATTTACCATTTACATCAAGGAAACTTCTAGAAGTGTTCAAGGAGAGTAAAAGTATCTAAGTGCCATGAAAATTACACAAAAATACATTATTTACATGCCTCAAAAGTAAACCAAAGTAAAAACAGTGTTTTGCTGGCCGCACTGGTCAAAACAGTGAAATTTCCCTGAGTGGTCGCGCCCCTCACTTTGACTGGTCGCGCTCATTGACAGCTCTATTTGAGAGCCTTCCTGGTGTCCAAATCAGGTGCAAGATAGATCATTGGAAAGGTCTGTGAGTCTACTTTCCAACCCCACTGGAATTTCTGAATTTGGAGTTGATTTGACCCCTCAAAAGTCATTTCTCCCAAGGCAGCTTTCTGCAACTCAAAAAAGGGGCAGAAAGTCAAAATTTGCATGTATTTTGAGCTTTTGGGAGCCCAAAACTTCATAAAATCTGAAACCAATCCATAGGCAAGTGTATTTTTGCATGAAAATTCCAAAAATGTAGAGTTTTCCCCGTTCTGAGCTGTCCCCATGCTTGGTCGCGCACGGGGTGAGACCACTCAAATGGCCAAAACATGGAAAATTCTCCAAAATGCCAAAAATGCCAGAAAAACTCTCAAAATTTCTTGGGTTTGCTGCTAGGAGGAGGCTAATGAGTATCATGGTGAGTGAGAGAGGCCTCAGCCAAGATACGGAGCGGGTTGGGCCTTTTTCTTCATTTTAGTGCCTTTGCCAACCGTCCTTGGAGCACCTTCGTTCTCAACGGTATTCTTGACATTTCTCTCAAACCATGACACCTGTGTAAAAAGTGAAGGAGGTTTTTCTTACTTGGCATGTTTTGGACAAAAACCTCTCTTAGTTTCCCAAAATTCATCTCTGATTGCTCTGAAACATCATTTGAGTGAAACTTTCCCTGATGTGTGAAACAAGGAATTTGGTCGAAATGAAGCGAAATGAAGGGGATAAGGGGCTTCTAAATTCTTAGGGAAATTTTTGGGAGTGGGGAGGGATGTTAGGAAGCAGGGGAAAGTGGAATCTCAGAGATTGAGAGAGGGGAAGGGGTCCAAAAGGGCAAAACACAGGCCCAACCTAGAAAATTGCTAGGTTGTAGCTAGAAACTAGGGTTTGTGCAAAAATGAGGATTTTGGGGAATCTGAGGGATGGGAAGTGTATGATAAGGTACTTTAAGGATAGGGGAAGGTGTATGAACATTAGGAAACAATTTTTTCCATTGATTTGACCGTCCAAGAGAAATTGGCTTCAAAACCCTAGGAGAGGGAAATGAACTTGCTAAAGCACAACTGAAGCATGAACAAGACGTAAAATGACTCATTAGACACTGACATGATAATGACAACCCTATGAATGATGATAGACTCAGCTAAATGATGACATAGCCCGCCATTTGGACAACTTTAGGAGGAGTGAAAGCAAACCCTAGACCTAATGCCTAGTGACCAAATTTTGCTTGAAAACTCTTTGAAATGACAAAATTTGACCTTGACACTTCAAAATAACTTTGTAAGAGCATGTTTGATCATTGGAGGAAGGCTGGAGAGACTGACACTAACAGCATGATCGCCTGCAACAACCTCAATGCAAAGGAAACAGAAGGAAATAAAACAACAAGACCAACCGAGCCCACAACCTCTCTTAGAAATGCCCCCTCACCCTCTAGGCCATGCATTGAGGCCACCTAGGAGTCCACCCGAACAGCAGCAACGGTGGACCTCGATCACTCGATCACCTGCGGAAACCACGATGTGGAGGCAAAGGAAGGAAATAAATGCAAATATGGAGGCTCGCTACACAATACAAGAACATATCCAAACAGGAGGAGGGATTGGGTAGCTCTGCACCCCACGCACCCTACGTACAGGAAACCTAGGAGATTTCCAACAGCTTTATTGACCGGACGATGAATAATTTTCCCCTATGGACACCTCCACACAGAGGAGGGAGGTCGAAGCGTTCCACCTTGAAATCCTCCTTCCAGATAGCCCCCACCATTGACGTAGCAAGCCTCCTCCCCATTGGACCACGAGCGCATACACAACTGTAACAACAAATGCCCCCCAACCCTCCCCTCCCAGCATGGAGGCCACCTAGGAGTCCACCCGGACAACAGCAACGATGGACCTCGATCGCATGATTGCCTGCGGCAGCCTCAATGCAAAGGAAACGGAAGAAAATAAAACAAGGCCAACCGAGCCCATAACCTCTCTTAGAAATGCCCCCTGACCCTCCACGCTGCATACCGAGGTCACCTAGGAGTTCACTCGGACAGTAGCGATAGTGGACCTCGATCACTTGACCGCCTGTGGCAGCCACGATGCGAAGGCAAAGGAAGGAAATAAATGCAAATCAAGAGGCTCGCTACACAATACAAGAACATATCCAAACAAGAGGAGGGATCGGGCAGCCCCGCACCCAACGCACCCTACGTACAGGCAACCTAGGAGATTTTCCATAGCTTTACCGACCAGACGATGAATAATTTTCCACTACGGCCACCTCCACACAAAGGAGGGAGGTTGAAGCGTTCCACCTCGAAATCGTTCTTCTAGATAGCTCCCACCATCGACGTAGCAAGCCTCCTCCCCATTGGACCACAAGCGCATACACAATTGAAACAACACATGCCCCCAACCCTCCCCTCCCCGCAGAGAGGCCACCTCGGAGTCCACTCGGACAACAACAATGATGGACCTCGATCGCATGATTGCCTGCGATAGCCTCAATGCAAAGGAAACGGAAGGAAACAAAGCAAGACCAACCGAGCCCACAACCTCTCTTAGAAATGCCCCCCGACCCTCCCCGCTGCGCATCGAGGCCACCTAGGAGTCCACTCGGACAACAACAACGGTGGACCTCGATCACTTGACTGCCTGCGGCAACCACGATGCGAAGGAAAAGGAAGGAAATAAATGCAAATCAAGAGGCTCGCTACACAATACAAGAACATATCCAAATAGGAGGATGGATCGGGCAGCTCCGCACCCCACATACCGTATGTACAGGCAACCTAGGAGATTTCCCACAGTTTTACCAACTGGACGATGAATAATTTTCCCCTACGGCCACCTCCACGCAAAGGAGGGAGGACGAAGCATTCCACCTCGAAATCCTTCTTCCAGATAGGCCCCACCATCGATGTAGGAAGCCTCCTCCCCATTGGACCACGAGCGCATACACAATTGAAACAAGAAAATGCCCATAAACGTTGTGACTTAACATTTCCAACCGCAAAAGCCTGCCACGCACGCAAGATGCAAGGAAAAATTTGACCCCTGGATCAAACATATGTGCCAACACATCTATCAAAACCGCAAAGCCAGCGCAACCACAAACGATGTGCATTTTGAAAGGAATGCCAACCCTTGACTTTACAACAAGGAGAACAACGCCTCACATCACCCGACGGAAAAAGAAAGCAAGAGGGATGGTATGTGGTTTACAACCAAAACCCTGCCACGGCCCTCTTAAATGTATGCATCTCAACCGAAAATGCCAACACAGAAAGAGTACAAGCACAAGAAACCGGCACCATAAAAACCCGAACAATGAAGAGGCCAACCATCACAAGGAGCCACACCACAACAACCCATACAACTCCGAGAACTTGGAGCAGTCGGGGAATTGTTCACATATGCCTCCAGGGACAAGCATGCCAACATTACCGCTCATGCGCTACCGAGTGGGCATGGAGAGAAGATGAAAATCGACCGCCCTACAAATGACCCAAGGCCATTCTTGAGGCAAACCCGAAAAACCAACTCAATTACCAACCCACCTTTCACACAAAAAGCAAAACCCTCCGCACCAAATAGGGAGGAGGCGAACAATATAACGAGGACCCAATTTCAATGGAGCCACACATGGCTGCCCAACGCAATCAAAATTTTTTGTTCGCAACAACCGAGGGGCACAGCAGCAACATAGGCACGACAGAGTTTTGGGGCTCCCATCTGGGACCACAACAACCCAAAAACACAACTCGCTTACCAACCCACGTTTCACACAGAAAGTAAGCCCGTCGCTGGTATCATCTGGAGGGGAACGAGGGGACCAAGACGAGCCAGGGAGCCACACCACAATGACCCCAAGAACTTGGAGAGAAAAAGGGGAATTGTTCACATATGCCTCCCGGGACGAGCATGGCCAAGATTACCACTCATGTGCTACCGAGTGGGGATGGAGAGAAGATGAAAATCGGCCACCCTACAAATGACCCAAGGCCATCGTTCAAGAAAACCTGAAAACACAACTCGATTGCCAACCCACCTTTCACACAAAAAGAAAACCTGTCACTGGTATCATGTGAAGGGGCAGGAGGGGACCAAGACGAGCCAGGGAGCCACACCACAACAACCCATACAACTCCATGAACTTAGAGAGCAGAAGGGGAGTTGTTCACGTATGCCTCCCGGGACGAGCATGGCCAACATTACTACTCATGCGCTACTGAGTGGGGATGGAGAGAAGATGAAAATCGGCCACCCTACAAACAACCCAAGGCCATTGTGCAGGCAAACCCTAAAACACAACTCGATTTCCAACCCACCTTTCACACGGAAAGAAAACTTGTCACTGGTATCATCTGGAGCGACGCGAGGGGACCAAGATGAGCCCGGGAGCCACACCACAACAACCCATACTACTCCCAATTCTGCAAGTCCACCCAAGATTACATTCATATCCCTAACATTAGAATCATAACTTTTCTTACTACTTCATTTGTTGGAGATGTTGCTAGGTTTTCATACTCATTCAACATAATTTGAAAATATTCATGTGAGGTGAAATTAGGTAGGTCTTCACTCCAATTTTTTAAAAGGTAAAGTTTGTCCCATTGAATTGAGGAGGTATGATTGAGAATTAGCCTCCTTGACTTCTTTTTTTTCTTGTGAGATATTTCTTCCAATGGTTAAGTTATTACTGAAGCAACTAGAGTTTGATACTAATTATTGATTTTTTTGTGTGGGGTGAGGTGAATCAATATTCATATCACTTCACAATATTAAAGTATTTAACCATTTTAGAATTATGAAATAAATAGAAATCACTATAGAATCAAATGAACACATAAAACATAAGAGGCTCAATGTGGAAACCCATAAATGGAGAAAAACACATAGCAATTTCTTCTATTAATAATGATTGTAAGCACCAACCCATAGTTATAGAATTTCTAAGCAACCATTTGCAAAAGATACCTTGTTATCAACTAAAAAATGATCATGTAAACATTTCTAACTATGTGGATTGAAATACAACTATGTAGGATTAATTTTACCATAGTAAAATCACTTTTACCATAGGAAATGATTTAGTAAACCACTTTTATTAAATTATTTCTCATTAAAATTAGAAAATCCCATGAGAATAATTGAATAAATAATTATTTATTAAATTTCTCTAGGATTAATTATTAAATCATTATTTGATAACTATTTCTTGTCACATTTGACTAAATCACCTTGAAATAATTAAATAAATCGTTATTTGTTTATTATTCCTTATTTTATTTTTGGAATAATTGTTAAATCACTATTCAATAATTATTTCAAATGCACACCTTTCTTAATCCACGTAGGCTTCACTGGGGGAGAAATACCATACCACATGGGTTCATATTGGGGAATATATATTAAGGGAAAAATGACTTAATATATTGGGGGATATATAGGGGGTAAAGGGTTTTTTTATTGGCAGATATAAAAAATGGAGCTGATTGAGTGAAGCCCCCATGCCTTAATCCTGGAGAAGTAGTTAATAAATCATTTTATTTATTAATCATCTCTAATTAAATACATTTAACCATTTTGAATATCTTTTCCCTCTACAAAAATAATAATAAAGTATTCCCAACAATTAGATCTTGATTTGATCAATATTATTTTATTATTTTTCATGTTCACGATCAACCCAATAATTTGTTATAAATAAGACGGTTTTCCATTCATTCTTCACCAAGATCACTATCATCATCACCATTATTATGTCATGCAATTTGAGCTCCCACTTGAGTTCTATCTTTGTTTTGGGTTTTTTTACATGTTGAGAGAGAGAAACAAATCGTTGAATCACAAGGACATCAAGGGACGAATCCCACAGAGTGGGATTTACAGACCCATGATGTAAATATTCTTCACGGAGTGTTATTAATAAAATATTATTCATTTAAAGTCTTTTTTATTGGGTTCTTGCATCAGATATATATATTTTTCTATGTTTTAGATTGCACATGATCTTTTTGCTACAAGGTTTTCTTCTTTTCTCATTGTAGATATGAAGCATAAACAACAACATCTTGTTGTTAGGGTCACTTGTCACTAGTGACCAAAGTGAAGTATTTTTGGTACACGTTTATGAAATTTTTACACTAAAAAATGACAACTCCACTGGTGTAGTAATTCAAATCCATGCTAACTGTCCTTTCAGTGACTTTTTAGGATTTCCTCCATCTATTTTTAGCCTCTCCATTTCAATTTTTTGATTTACTTTATTTTCTAGAAAGTTTTTATTTTCTATTGGTTTTCCACATCTTTTTACAGGTTCGAGGTACCAGTCGAGTAGAAGATGACAAAATCTAGGCAAGATCCACCGATTGTGACTCCCGAGAGAAAAATGCACCTTTTGGCCCGACACCTATGTTCTGGAACACACTTTTTGTCCAGTTTTCCGCATTCCAATGCTCTTTACAGGTTAGAGACGACATTTTGCACCTTTTCATAATTTTTTTCAAAATTTTTTATTGTGCTATGTGTGGATTAGGAAGGATTATTGTTCTTTCTAGAATCACCCCTAGGTCTGATTTCTCTTAGTAATTTCTCATTAAGGAAGGAAAAAGCCTCCTAGGGTTTATAGCAGACCTCCATTTTGTAGGAAGAAATTATTTGAGTTGAGGAGTTTAGGGTACAACATTTTCAACCACTCATTTCTAAGGTTTTGTCCACTATTATACAACTCTTTTGTATAGTTTATTTCATAATTTTACTCCGCTTAGAGTTTGGTGTTTCCCTTCCTCCTTAGGATCCCCTTGAGTGTCCTAGGTTTTGGAGCTCCTTTCTTATCCTTTGCATCATTGTTCACCTATGATTTTTGTTGTTTGTCTTCCCTATTTACAATAGATATGTGCCTATAGAGCACAGTCCCTTAGCCATTAGATCATTTGGCCATTGATGTGTATTTGAGTAGATTATTTTCCAGCTCTATTTTAGTTTCTTGATAGCATTGTTCGGTGAGGTTTTGTGTGCTTGAATTGTTGTTTATTTTTCTATACATTTTTAGCATTATTTACAAATTTTCAACACTTTATTTTCACCAACACATGGCATCCTAAAACATGCTCAATTAATTCATCCACTTGACACACTATTTTCACACACTCACACCATAAGCGAACATGAGTTTGGATAACATCACCAAGCCAAGACTTCAAACACTACACCTTAATAATTCAACACATATAGATTAAGCCCACCTGGGCACCAAGACCAAAAAAGTTGTGTAGTTAAGTGTAGGATGAGTGGGATAGGCTTTCAATAACTCCCATTGATCACTTACATCGATACATAGAAGTTGACATATTAGTGAGCATAAAATCTTGCACCATCCCATGGTCTAAAGTTGGAGTATGTGAGAAACCTGATTCAGAAGGGTCAGGCTAGGTCATAATGTGAGCGGTTCTCATTGGGGATACCGAACCTATGGAAGGGAATATTGTGCTTTGGTTGATCACCAAGAAGCTCAAGACTTGACCACCCCCGTGAGACGAAGGTAACCATAGTGACCAACCATAGGAAAAGCACCCGATAAGACTAGTTGTGCCAGGGCAGCAGTTGGTTCTGTACCCCACCTTTCTCTGGACATCTCTTCTTGTGGGGATCAGATTCTGTCAAGTAAGAAGTCCTTTTGAAGGCCATATGAAACAATAGGTTTAGGATTTGTTTGAGGATATATATCACCTATAAGCTAGAGGTCATTTTTCTTTGATAAGACGTGTTTTCTTGTATTAGAGTAGCATCTCAAAATAGTTATTTTACACTTGGAACCACTACACTAGGTGTTTTCTTTATGTTAGTTGCTCTTTCTCATCCCCTTTTATTCTATTAATTAATCTTTGTCTTCACATCAATGTGGCCCCTAGAAATTTTTCGGGAATAATTCATGGCCTTTGCCCCCAGTTTCCTTTAGGACATCTTAATCCTCCTGTCAAGTTAGAGTTCAACCTCTTACTCCTACATTGAGTCCTTGTTCTAATTTTGGTTCTATTGATTCCTCTAGTTCTTCCTTTGATTCCGAATCTTCCCAACCATGTATCTCCACCATGTTAGGCACCAACGTGGGTGTGGGAAACCAATATGGTAACCAAGGTAACCCCACAAGTAGAACCTCTACCAATATCATCACCCCTACTCCATTTCTTCCTTTTATGGCTAGTTTGAGCTTCCTTGATTTCATCCAGCTCATCAATGACCTCTTCTCCATGACCCTAGTTGGCTTGCTATTCTTGCCAAGCTTCATTCGCACATCCCCAAATTCGTAGGTAATCCTACATAAGATCCCCCAAATTATGTTGACTCTTTTTATATGTGGTGTTCATCTAATTCTATCAACGAAGACTCCATTCATCTTCGTTTTCTCCAACACACCCTTACTAGAATTGCTGCCAAGTGATATGTGGACCAACTTCATGCTTCCCATTCCACCTTTGTGACTCTAGAAAATATTTTATGTCATGCTTCCAGTTTCCCCTACACCATGACACTTGTACCCAACTCTTGACATTTTTCCATCAAACTTCGACCATCCACTTATCTGACCATGTTCAAGAATGGTGTAGAAGGAGGATCATATGTAAAGATATTGAATTTGAAGACCATGTTTATATGGATTGGTACGTTAGATAAATTTTGGCCCCAATTCGTAACAATGTTGCCTCCCACTTCCCTTAGTTTGAGGAATATGTGCTCAAAGTAGCTTTGAAATATGACCTGATCTATGCATAATCAAGATATGTTTATACTGTCATTCCAATCTACCTAGGTCTGGTGCTACTAATGCATCAGAGGCATCTCATGTTGCTAATGGTATCATTGGATCTCTCTCATGCTCTCCACCTCCACCATATCCTCAACCTCCCATGAGTTATGCTACACCCTAGGGGTGACCAGTTCCACTTACACCTATCCCCCTCCTACTCCTTCCCATGTAAACCCTTACCAAGGTTCAAGCATGTCATACACATATCCCCTTCCACATCATTCAATGCCAGGGCCAACTATTGCTTCACCTATTTATCATAATGTTGTCACCAATCCTTTCTTCCTTATGCACCACCTGGTGCTCTAGCCCCTTCGATACCAGTGCTCTAACCTCCCATGCCTCCTCCACCTCTTCCAAAACAACAACCACCTCCTCAAGGTCAGGTGTATGCTCAACAAAGTGCAACCAATCACCCCAACCCCAAGCGAAAGAATAAGGGGAAAGATAACTGCAACCAACCATCTTAAGGTAACCAAGGAAACTAGGGTCCACCACCTAATGCCCCTAAGTGTGACCATCCTACTGAGGCAACCCAAAAACTGGGTTGATATCGCAAGAAAATGAGGTTCTTCATATGAATAAACCTTATGCCTGTTGCGGATTTTATGTCCATTATACTCATAAATGTCCCCTCTTACCTTAGATGTGCTAAGAATGGGAAGCTCAATTAGATTCTTCTAGAGTATCTCACCCTATAGTGCTTCTTCATAAGTTTTTGTGCTCACCAATCCTTTTCGTCATCAAGGATATATAGCTACCCAACCCATATAGCGCAATGCAACTCCTTCACCTAGACAATCTAGACTAAACCATTACAAGATTGTCATGATGAATTCCTACGAAGTCAAAACCAAACAAGTCAACATCAATACTCAGTTGTCCCAATATAATAATACCCCTATAAAGTCAACATATGATTCCCAACCTAAAGTATCCACTAAGCCTCTGTCATCACCAAATGGCACCTTACATATCCCTCCACCTAAAGTTGAGATTCCCCCCCAAATCCCCAAAGGTCCATTACATTGAAAATTTTCTTCTGCTAAAGTTGCCCATCCCTAGAGCATAATAGATGACTTGGCATAGTCTCACGCTTCCATGTCAATGTTGGAAGTCCTTGAGATGTTCCCATCCCAATAGAAAGCTCTACTCTCTACTTTAGGCATTGTGGATCCTTCTAATGATCACCTGATTGTCTCTAACTTTGACAAAGTGGAACATCCCCCCCTTACTTCCTTATTTTCCTTTCAAATACTATTCTCCATAAAGAACTCCACATTCTAGGGGTGCATCATAGACGAAGGTGCCTCCACATGTGTGATGGCCACTAATGTTTGGAAGAAAATTAGATCCATTGACCTATCCCCATCCACTATCACTCTTTGTGCTTGGGAGTGTCATCCCTTGCAGCCCCTCGATTTGTATCACCATTGTCCTATCACAATTACCGATAAGAATGATTTAATTGATATCAAAAACATTGATGCTCCATTAGATTATAATATCTCGTTGGATCGTAGTTACACCTATTCCATTTCCTTTGTCACATATGTTGTCTTTTGCATGATGTTCTTTCCCTACAATGGAAAGATCATCACTATTGATCAGTTAAATTACTATGACCCTCAGTCTCAAACATCTCCTAAGACCACTATTTCATTGATGACTAGAAATTAGAATATTACTTCCCTTACCAATGTGTCTCTTAGAGTCTATAAATAATCAATGCTACTTGGGGCTTATAATGGCCCATTGCTTGCTACTTTTGATCCTATCTCATCCAGTGTTTGCATGCTTCAAGAATTACATGCTGCCTATAAGCAGTCTAGTACACCTTCACAACAACTAGCTCCTCTACAACCTCCTACTCCTAACTCAACCCAACCTTCAGGTATAATTACTCCTATCTCATTTCCTTCTAATGGTATATCTCCCACTCCTTTTCTTCTCGGAACAATTCCCCTAGGTCTTAACCATCTTGGGGTAGTTCACCCATGTCATTACCCATCTGGTTAGATACCTTTGTTATTCCTTCCTCTTGGAATTTATTCTACCAATGTCATGGCGACATTGAGTCTACCTAAAATTACCTTGGGGATTCAAGTCTAGTACATTGATCCTCTCGCAAGTACTCCGCCTAATCAACTCAAACCTTACAAAATTTTGACCCCAGTTAACCTTGTCATGTCTGCCACTTCCTTTGCTTTAGTTCTACAACAAACTCAACAAGAAGAAAATGCTGTTACAAAAGATTTTGGTGAGGGGGGAAAATCCTATAAAAAAGGAACTAAGGATAAGGCACGTCAAACAACTACAGCTCCTCCTAAGCCTCCAAAGCCTACTCCTCCATGTGCTTTATGTTATGTTGTTAGGAATGCAACCAATAATTAACCCAACCTCGCTCATATAAAAATTGTGGTGTTTGATACCTTTCCTGACTCTAGCATTCCAGAGGTCCATGTCACCTTACCCAAGTCGGCTAATAAGAACATATCGTTGCACATGAATCACCTATGTCCTTTGTTCAATAATTATGGACATTATTCCCATCACTATCCTCGTCTCAAATATTTTTGTGATACACTTCTAGTACTTCATGAGTTAGATGTTGCTCGTAGTGATTCCACCTCTCCTCTACCTGTAGGTTTTGGTCCCATTATTATGCCAGAATAGGAGGTCTCTCAACCACCCATCATGATCCCTCCTCCTGACGTCGAGATGATGGATAGTTTAGACCCTATTCTCTACTAGTACAAAATGAGATATCAGTGACTATGTGACTAAACAATTTAGTCAACAAAAGTATTTCAAATGAATTACTACTAAATTTGAGAAATTTTAAGTGACCCAACTAAAAACGACTAACTTAAACGACTAATTTAGTATAGGGGTATGTTGACAGTGCTGGACTTGCCAACATGTTAGTGGATCTACCCAGTAAGAAGTCCCAATTAGACCTCAGACCGCTTGTTGTATGAGTCCTAGTAGTGGGTCATACGGTAATGCCTCGACTACGGTTTGAAATAGAGGCAAGTAAGATGTCCCTGTTGGTAGCAAGGGTGTGACAACTGTAGTAAGACAATGAAGGTGCATGAATGGTTCTAACACACAGAGAGTTGGGTGAGTGCACCCCTTGGAAACCTGTGGTAGCACGTGGCTTGGAAGGGAACACACGAGCGAAGATGCATCACAAACTAGAAAGCAAGTTAGCTAACAATCCAAAGTGATGGTCAAACCAACAACACATTTGCAACAAGATTAATACAATTGCATACAAAATAGTTCATACACAATGTGTAAGTCAAATAAAATACACTGCTAGAACAACTATAATAGTCCAACTACAATAATGACATATGCATGAAAACGTGTTGGATCTGTTATATTAAGAAGTGTAAGTTCTAGTCGTACAATACATCCATGTCCAACCACTAGTTCCAATAGAGGAATGTTACAGCCACAACCACATGCTCCTCCAAAGAGTTGTAGTAGCTTTGTGTACTGGAGAAGCCAAGGCTCATTACAATACTATCCAAGCTCTCTCTAAGATAGTCCTATAGGAAGCTTGGTTGACCAAAAGCATTTACAATGAGTTATGAGGTTCTATTTATAACAAAGGGTGGGGTGACCCTTGACATTCCCATTTGTGACAGTTCATCTACCCTCATGACTCTTCATCTACTATGACTGTTACATCCAACTATCAACCCTTGAACTTCCACTTGAGAAGACTTTACATTACAATGCACATGTGCTCATGTGAGACAACAAGTCCTAAGAAAGTCATGCAAGACATCATTGACACTCAGTCCGTTGTGGTGAGACTAACTCTTTGACATGCTTGTGATGGTGAAGGTTATGATCTGATGCCAAGCCTAGTCATCCATGATGGTGTGCATGCAGTCCATGGTGACATCTTTCTGAAGCAAAATCTTGCCTCTGTTACATCCGTGTGCATTGGTATGGCTTCCCCATCCAAGTCATCTACTAGTATGTGCATGGTCTTCTTGGGTGTGGCCGAACCGGTAACACACTGATGCATAGAATCCTTTCTGATCTTCCATTGTGTGTTGGTGATCATGTGCATTAACTATCAACTCTGTGTTTAGCTCCAGTCGAACTTGCCTTGTGTGTTTGCCTTGGTAAGTGTGTTGAATGGGTGAGGTCGCATGCATGTGTACAATGAAATTATTGTTGCTGAATTCCCTTGCATGTGATCAACAACATTGCTCACCATGTCTGCTCCATGCCAGCTGCTGGGATGAATCTATAACTTGTACAGTTACAGTTTCATATGTCTGTGCATGTTGGGCCCCCTTCTGTATCTATTACTACTGCAACTCATTCTCTTGTCTATGTAGCTCTTATTCTTCCTTGAGTTGCTCCTTGAGCACATGCAACTCCTTCTCTATTCTGTTCTTCACCTTTGCGCAATCTTCATGTTGTGTTGTCACCTTATAGCCTGATTCTTCAAAGTCTCTTTCATCAAAAGTGGATTTGCTTGAGCTTGCAAAAATGTTTCGCCTCTGTGTTGTCAACAACCTTCCTCTTGCATTCATTGCATTCGGTATGATGCCTTTAGCTACTATTGATGGTGTTGCTTGGTATGATGTTTTTGCCATCAGATCTTGATGTCTTTTTCTATGAACAACTTGATGTCTCCGTGGGTAGGCAATTTCATAGATACTTGATTGACTCTATCCCTAAGCGTACTCTGAACAGTGTCTTTGACTCTGCTCTCCTGGAAACCGTCATACATGTGCTACTAAGAGGTAGATGAACACGTTCGATACCTGGAGACATGTCAACACTCATGGAAAGATATCTATCAGTTGAAAACCAAAATGAACTTGAGAACATACTTACAATATACCTATGTGATTGATCATGAAGGTTGTGAAATTTCCACCTGGAGGTCGTGAGACTGACTGCCAAAACTGTACAAGGCACAATTTGGGTTGTGAGGAGGCTGACTGACTGGTGGAACTATGTAATGCATAATCCATCCTGGCTTGCTAAGGACTAAAACTACGTAATGCACAATTTCAATCAACAATGACATGCAACCAAAAAGCTGCATCGAACAGTTTCTAGGGCTAACAAGAACTGTGCAATGAAAGCATGGATGTTAGTGTCTGGCTAGACTTGCACAAGTACTGGAGGGAAGGCAGAGCCTTTGATTATGGAAATGTATAGTGCTAGCTGGGAAAGGTAGACTAGTCCAACCGATGGGTGACTGAAAACATGAGAATTCTGAGGTGAGATGAGTGCAAACGAAAGTGAATGATCATTCATGGAAACAACAAATGCAGGATTTAGAAAATGGGAAAGCATGCATGTCTATGAAGTGAGTCGCCACAATGACGACCGTTTGTGCAAACAATGTCATGCATACGAAAGTAGTGAGATGCAAATGAAAATTGAAATGGCGCTAGAACAATTTAGTATGCATGTAAACGAGAATAGGTGCTCATTAAAATCGAGCAGACAACACTCACACAAAGAGAAACACAGAAAGTGACAGAAGCACAGTGAAAGTCATGAACAACAAGCTTACCCCAATATAACTGAGTTGAATGTGTTGATGACTCCTCCATGCAATGTGTGATTCCAGAGTTACAAGGTCAATACGAGGAGCGAGCTCTACAAGGTCTAGTTGATGAGTTTTGATAAGATCAAGGTTGTGATGCACATGTCACAAATCTAGGAAAAGTGACACTTGGTGGGAGGTTTCTTATATGATCCTTGCATGTAACCTCCAGCTTTTAAAAAAAGATCCTTGAATCAAGGGATGCCTTTGCATGCTACCTTGGGAGGAGTAGCCCATGCATGAAAATTAGTTTTGCTCAGTCCCGGAGGGAACCAGTCAACTCAACTACACATGCAAGAGCCAACTTAACTGTTGGGAGAAAATACATGTTTCTAAGAGGGAACTGGGCTAGCTTCCCACATGATTTGTAGAATTTATGGGTAGAGTAGCTGACTGCTGCCTAGGATTATGCAATTCCTAGGCTGAGCAACCCTGCTGGGAAGAATTAAGCAATTTTCTCAGTGAAGCTTGACTGGCACATTTGTGCAATTGTGGAGCCCAGCAGGCTACCAGACAAAATTGTACAATTTCTGGAGGGAAGGTTAGTTTCCCTCCAGAATTACACAATTTCTCGAGGGAGCTTCTCCGCTTACAGCTGGACCGAGTCTAGAAGAACAACCTATGAGGGGAATGCAACAAGTTCTGATGGATAGGTTGTCATTCTGCAATGCAATAACTAAAGCTTGTGTACTTGATGAAGCAAGACATGTTGTTGGGTGGGGAGGCTCCAATACGAAGCTAAGGAAAATTTTTTTAGGGTGGTTTTAGCCGCTACAACACTTGGCGACACACTTGTAGAACTCTAGTTCTCTGAATGGACCTTGTTCATGATAAAGAAGTGTAACAACTCTAGAATTATTGCCTAGTTCTCAATTCATCTTGGTTTCACACTAGCTTGATTGTAAGATGTAGCATCTGCCAAGCTAATATTCGATTGACACACATTCCAAGCCAAGGCAACAAAGTTGTTTCAACTGGGGCTAAGGGGTATATTGCTGCACAAGCAATATAGTCATCAGAGTCTTCATTTCATCTCTTGTGTTTCTCCGCTGCCAGTAGGCCTGGGAAATACCCCAATAGAGTCAGTCAGGAGCATAAGCATGGCGCCACTACCAATGATCCTAGTCAGTACCCCAGCGGAATTACTTGCATCAACTCTCTCTATAGGAAGCCTTTCTCTTATTTCACCTTATTCATTTTTCATTTTTTTCAAACTTTTTCCACATTTTCATTTTTTCATTTTTCATCTTCATAATTGTGCATAACACTTGTTCATTTCAAAGGCGGAAGAGGGATCCCGACTTATTGAAAGAAGAAGAGGTGGTCCCTTCAGAGAAGTAGTTTATGTATACCTCTGACATGCTTGTTAAGGTGTCCCCCCTAAACTTACTCTACTTGACTGAGCTGACAAGGGCTAACAAAAAAAAAAACTGACTAGAGTAGGTGACACTAGTTAGTGCACAAGCATTGTATTTTTACCAAGGTTCACTTCGGGCAATATATATTTTCCATCAACGTATCATGGACTAAAAGTAACAAGTTCTTCATACAGTGGCAGGATGACATATAACCAAGTGGTGATAGTTGTACAAGGCCTCTTGTACTTTTCCCAACTTGTTTCAAGAGTCATACATGGTTTCATGCGAAGCTAACCTATGAAAAAAACAAGAAAACAACCAGAAAAGAAGAGCAAAAGAAAAAGTGGAAGAAAAGTGAGTAAGAAAAGAAACAAGTAGACAAACAAACAAACAAACAAAACAAGTAAGAAAACAAGCATGCAAACAAACAAACTAAAAGCAAACACTACTCCTACTCCTAAACTAATGGTGCATGGGCCTGATCACGTGAAGTGATATTTCCAATGTGGCCATCGGTGCATTGGTTGACCCCTGTTGGTGAAGGCTTGGTCTGTGAGCAACCTGGTTGTGCGAACCAACAAGCAAGAAAGATACAACAATGAAGACAAACACACTTCATGTTTCGAAGTGCCCACAGGACATAAGTGAGTGCAAGTACATGACAAGCAGTCTGTGGACATATCATGGTGTTTTGCAACACTACATGCAACTGTGAGGCATACACACATTATTGACTGTGACATGCAAGAAAACAAAAGAAACAGATACATCTTGCGTTATGAGTGCTTGCAATGTAATATTCCTCCAATGCATTAGTGATGGGATTGTGGAATTCGAGTGGAGGAAGCATGATCTGTGAGTGAGATTGATCTTTAATGCATACATATGAGTGATGAGGAGCCTCGGGTGATTGAAAAATTTCTTGACTGGAAGTGAAACTGGCCTCAAGACAATGAGGGCCTAACATAACCATCAACTTGGGTTGAAATGCCTCGATAGTATGGGGTGTTTCAACTTCATCATCAGATAGATCATCATAAACTGGTGGCTTTGAAAAATCAACCATGATAGAATCATGATCATGATCAAATATGGGATTAAATGGATCACGACAGCCACGATCACAAAAATTGATGATTTCATTGACATCCTCATGATCTAATGAATCAAATGGAGGGGTTGATGAGAAGCAGACAAATGCACCCTCTGTGTTTTCAGAGAAGGTGTAGGAATTTACAGGGTAAGTTCCTCAGAAAGAACACCAAAAGGACACCGCTCACAACCAGATCTCAAATCAATGCACCAGTATTTTTGACGTGGTTAAAACCCTCAGAGAGGGAAACAGTCCACGACTTGCGCCAACGTGGCTACTACATGCAATTTATTAATAAAAGAATGAAAATTTACATAAGCTTCTCTCATGCACGGTTAACCTACAAATGACCCTCCATGCGCTTTAAATAGAATTC
>APFE031693856.1:191137-210168 GCA_000404065.3 Pinus taeda
GTCGGTAATACCGAGGAGAGAATGAACCCGCGGATCACTACATATCGTGACCGTCGGATTGTAAGTTACAAAATGTACAACGGTAAAGAAACACACTTTACCTAACTCTATACCTAACTCTATACTAGACCAAGTTGAACTTAACTATTTCCTATGTGTCGGATATCCTAACAGAAGGCAGATGAAATATCAAGAGGATTTTCAATGAATAACTTATACTCTTTGTCTTCGATGATGGATTTACATTCGGTGTGTCTTGCGAGTGATAAAAAATGGGTTCATCCATGGATGAAGATACACATGTGGAATCATGGATGGCAGGTTCACTAAATATGGTAGGTTCAAGCTCTCAATCATACTCTTCATGAATGACAGTGCATGGTTGTTGTGCAACACCAAATCCATCAGTGGCTTGATCCTTGTTCACAAAAAGTGTAGAGTCCAGAATGGGACAACACAAGACAATATCATCTGGAGGATTAGCTGAGTATGAAGAAGGAGCTTGTGCTACAAAATTCATATGAAAACTTGATAGACTCACAACCAAATCTGTGTGAAAATTAAGTGAAGTGATGATGGGAGGATGTGACATCTAAACTGATGTGTAAGGATGATCTCCCATATCACTCTGCACTAGTGGAGCTGTTTGGTGAGGAGATGGCAGACAGTCACTTGTGACAGTGACCTTCTCCATCTGAGATTGTGAATCTCAATCACTGAAGAATGCTGAGTGGGGCTTGATTTCAAACTTCTTCTTGGGATGAGCATATTTCTTAAGACAATACTCAAGTTGGTCCCAAATATAGAAAAATTTCATTTGGCTCTTCGGAGTTTAAAACTGCAAATCATAGAAGCACTACCAAAAATCTATAAGTGATTCATGTAGAGACTTCCATTGTTGTAGCAGTTTTTCATCAGGATGTTATGGATCAAAATGATAGAAAGTGTCTTCAATCAGATCACAGAAGTGCTCAGGTGAGTGCACGTTTTTAGCCAATAGGCTACACAACCACCGATGTGGAGATTTGTGAAGTGTGTATGGAAGCAGCAAACTGACCTATTCGTTAGAACATCCATCTTCCTCATGAAGCATGGAATGAAATTCATGAAAGAACTCGATCCAGGCCAGTTCGCCTCCATTTTCATACGTGTAAGTGTACAAGTGATCAAAAAACTCCCTCGTGATGGTGACATATTCAGGATTCAAAAAACATCCCAGAGGGAGAAGAGAGAAATACTCCATGATAGATATGTAAAGGTTCAAAAGAGGATGAGAAGGCACATCTTGTCATCTAGCCCTCATTCTAGTGCCAGAATTGTTGACGGTGCTGGAACTGTCAACATGTCAGGGGATCTGCTTGATAAGAAGTCCCATTTATACCTTATACTGTTTGGTGTAGGAGTCCCAGCAGAGGGTCATACGGTAATTCCTTGACCGCGTTTTCACACAGAGGAAAGTAAGATGTCCCTGCTGGTAGAAAGGGTGTGACAGGTGTAGTAAGACAAGGAAGGTGCATGAATAGTTCTAACAAATAGAGAGTTGGGTGAGTGCACCCTTTAGAAACCTATGGTTGCACGTGGCTTGGAAGGGTACACATGAGAGAAGATGCATCACAAACTAGAAATCAAGTTAGCTAACAATCCAAAGTGATGGTCAAACCAATAGCACATCTACAACAAGATTCATACAATTGCATACAAAATAGTTCATACATAATGCATAAGTTAAATAACATACATTGCTATAGAAACTAGAATAGTTCAACTACAATAACAAAATATGCATGAAAACATCTTGGCTCTACTATATTAAGAAGTGTAAGTTCCATTATTACAATACATCCATGTCCAACCACTAGTTCTAACAGCGGAATGTTACAACCACAACCACTTGCTCCTCCAAAGAGATGTACTAGCTCTATGTAGTGGAGAAGCCAAGGCTCATTACAATATTGTCCAAGCTCTCTCTAAGATAGTCCTATAGGAATCTTGGCTTACCAAAAGCCTTTACAATGAGTTATGAGGTTCTATTTATAGCAAAAGGTGGGGTGACCTTTGACATTCCACTTTGTGACAGTTCATCTACCCTCATGACTCTTCATCTACTCCATGACTGTTACATCCAACTATCGACACTTGAACTTCCACTTGAGAAGATTTTATATTACAATGCACATGTGCTCATGTGAGACAAAATGGCTTGAGCAAGACATGCAAGACATCACTAAAACTTGGTCCGTTGTGGTGAGACCAACTCTTTGACATGCTTGTGATGGCGAATGTGGTGGGTTTATGCAAATCTTGGTCGTCCTTGATGGTGTGCATGTTAGCATGTGCATGGTCTTCTTGGATGTGACCAAACTAGCAACACAATGATGCATAGTGTCCGTGTTGATCTTTCAGTGTGTGCTAGTGGTCATGTGCATCGACTGTCAATTTCATGTTCATCTCTAGTCAGATTTGCCTTTTGTCTTTGCCTTGGTGAGTGTGCCGAATGGGTGTGATCGCATGCATGCGCACAATGACATGCATGCTACTGAATTTCCTTGCATGTGATCAACAACACTTCTCACCATGTTTTCCCGTTGCCAACTACTGTGTTGAATCTATAACTTGTACGGGCACAGTTTCATTTGTCTCTGCATGTTGCACCCCTGTTGTACCTGTCCCTGCTACAAATCATTTTCTTATCTATGCAACTCTTGTTCTTCCTTGAGTTGCTGCTTCAATACATGCAACTTCTTCTCTATTCTGTTCTCCACCTTTGCCCAATCTTCATGTCGTGTCGTCACCTCATGGCCTGAGTCTCTAAAGTTGCTTTCATCACAAGTGGATTTGTTTGATCCTGCAACTTTTTCCCACCTCGGTGTTGTCAAGAACCTTCCTCTTCAGTTCGTTGCATCCGGTATGCTTCCTTCAGTTGTTGTTGATGGTTCTACTTGATGTGATGTTTCTTCCATCATATCTTGATGTCCTTATATACAAACAAATTTATGTTTTTGTGGGTAGGAAAGTTCATAGATACTTGATCAACTCTATCTCCAAGTGTACTCTGAATAGTGTCTTCGACTCTGCTCTCTTGGAAACCATTGTACCTGTGCTACTGAGAGGCAGATGAACACCTGTGATACCTGGAGATGTAGAAACACTCATGGAAAGCAATATGTCAGTTGAAAACCAAAATGAGCTTGAGAACTTGCAACATAATTGCGTGACTGATCATGAAGGTTGCATAATTTCCATTGGGAGGTTGGGAGACTAACTGTTAAAACTATGCAAGGCACAGTTTGGGTTGTGAGGAGGCTGACTGACTGCTGGAACTGTGCAAGGCATAGTCTAGCCTGGCTTGCTGAGGACTGAGACTACGCAATGCACAATTTTCAATAGCAATGACATGTAACCAACAAACTACATTACATAGTTTCTAGGGCTAATAGGAAACTACCTCTAAGAATTGCATAATGAAAGCCTGGACTTCAATTCCTGGCTAGACTTGTGCAATTTTTGGGGGGAAGGCAGAGCCTTCACTTTTTGAAATGTGCAATGCTAGCTGGGCAAGGCAAGGTCTCGGCCAAGGCAACCTAGTTCAGCCGACGGGTGACTGAAAACATGAGAAGTCTGAATGCATGGTGAGATGAGTGCAAATGAGAGTGAATGATCATTCATGTAAACAACAAGTGCAGGATTTGAAAATTGGGAAAGCATGCATGTGTGTGAAGCAAGTCACCACAATGGTGACCGTTTGTACAAAACAATGTCATGCATGCGACAATAGTGAGATGCAAACAAAAACTGAAATGGTGCTAGTACAAGTTAGTATGTGTGTAAACAACAACACACACTCACTGAAATCGAGCAGACAACGCTAACACAAAGCAAAACAAAAAAGGTGACAGAAACACAACACAAGTCATGAACAACGAGCTTACCCCAAGACAACTGAGTTGAATTTGCTGGCGAATTCTAGACACAATGTGGGATGAGGAATGAGCTCTGCAATGTCTAGTTGATGATTTTTGATAAGATCAACATTGTGACTCGCATGCCACAAATCTATTAAAAGTGACACTTAGCGGGAGGTTTCTGAGATGATCCTTGCATGTAACCTCTAGCTGCTAAAACTAGATCCCTAAATCAAGGGATTCCTTTGCATTTTTCCTTGTGAGGAGCAGTCCATGCATGCAAATCAACGTTTCTCGGTCCCAGAGGGAACAGGTCAACTCAACTACACATGTAAGAGCTTTCTCAACTGGTGGGAGAAAATGCGCATTTCTAGGAGGGAGTTGGGCTCGTTGCCCAGGAGATTTGCATAATTTTTGGGCAGAGGAGCTGACTGCTGCCCAAGGTTATTCAATTCTTGGGTTGAGTAGCCCTACTTGGAAGAATTTTGAAATTTTCTCAATGAAGCTTGACTCACGGATTTGTGTAATTCTGGAGCCCAGCAGGTTGCCACACAGAATTGCACAATTTCTAGAGGGAATGCTAGTTTCCCTCCTAAATTGCACAATTTCTGGAGGGAAGGTTGGTTTCCCTTTAGAATTGTGCAATTTCTTGAGGGAGTCACTTAGCCTACAACTAGACCAAGTCCAGAAGAACAACCTGTGAGGGGAATGCAACAAGTTCTAATGGACAGGCTGTCATTCTGTAAGAAAATCACAGAAGCTTGTGTACTTGATGAAGCAAGACATGTTGCTGTGAAAGTTTGGTAGGGAGGCTCTGAAATGAAGCTAAGGAAAATTTTTGGAGGGTGGTTGTAGCCGCTACAACAAGGAAAAATATACGACTCAATAATAAATGACCCAACTAAAACACACTAACTTAAATCATTAATTTAGTCGAGGACTAAAATATATTTCTAGAAAATAAGTGACAAAATTAAAAGTGATTAACACTAATGACTACTATTGTCCAAGAATAAAAATATAATGAACTAACAAGTACACCAAATATATGAATTAGTCATTTATGCTAGACATTTTTAATTGTGTCACTCTAGAAATAGAGAATTACAATTTTGATACTGAAATGTTGCCTTTCTTTAAATTTTAAGACTACAAGTAGATTCAGAGAGCCCCTAGTCTCTAAATCCATGTGCAGTGCTAAAATTTAGATATAAAGGGGTCTTTGAATCCATATACAATGTTAAAATTTAGAGACCCCTTTAAAGAGGGTGTCTAAATCTGTCTGCGATGTTAAAATTTAGGTTGAAGGATTCAATGACCCTTTAATCCTTGCGAAATAATTAATAAATCCTTTTATTTCTTAATTAATTCTAAATAAATATATTTTACCATTTTTAATATCTTTTCCGTCTCCAAGAAATATAATAAAGTATTTCTAACAGTTAGATCTTGATTTTGTCAATATTATGTTATTATTATCCATTTTCAAGATCAACCCAATACTTTGTTATAAATAAGAGGGTTTTCCATTCATTCTTCATCGTGATCATTATCATCATATCAATTATCATCTTCTTGTGCTTGAGCTCCCACTTGAGTTCTACACATCTTTAGGGTTTTTAATATATTGAGAGAGAGAATTGATTACTGAAGCATCAAGGAAATGAAAGGACCCATTCCACAGAGGAGCATTTGTAGACCCGTTTGTAGATCTCCTTCATGATGTGTTATCAATAAATATTATTATTGATTTAAAACTCTTTCCATATTGAGTTATTACATTGGATACCTATTGATGTTTGTTGTTTTGGATCGTATATATTTTTTTGTTGTAGTTTTCTCGTTTTTTTTTATTGCAAATTTGAAGTGTAAGAAACCAATTTTTTTGGTTAGGGTCACTTGTCACCAGTGACTTAAATGAGATGTTTTTGGTACATCCTCTAAGAAATTTCATACTAACATTGTTCTTTGTAGGCTTGTATTCCTCTTTCTATTCTTTTTCTTTCTTCTAAGATTGTCTATTTCTGCTAGTGCACTTATTAGTTCACCTTACATATCAATAGTTGCTTCACATTCTTCAGGATTAGAGATATGGTTTTCAAGTACCATGTGCGGTTCTCATCAAGGTTTGCATCAGATTCATAATCTTCTTCATCCTTTGATGAATAAAAACTTTCCTCCTTTTAATAGAATATTTTCCTTTTAAAGAACTTATTTTTTTTTAGTCTTCCAATATTTTTTTATTTTCTTTATCTTCCTTTTTAGTAGTATTATTTTCTTTATAAGGACATTTTGAAGCAAAGTGTCCTATTCTTCTACATTTAAGAAATTTGAATTGTAACATACCTTTATACTTTCTGAAACCTTTTTGTAGCTTTCTCACAAAGTTTACCTCATCTTCATTTGAAATTTGGCTGGAGCAATATTGATATTGATGTTATTTTGATTTGTTTGATACTTTAAAGGAAACTTCTCTGAGTCTTGGTTGATTCTTCTTTATTCTCATCTCATAAGCATTAAGTATTCCATGAAGTGTATCCATGATCAATATGCCCAATTCATGCATTTCTTTATTGACAGAGACTTTGGCATCAAATGTAGAAGAAAGTGATGTCAACCCATTTTATACTACTACTACATCATTGAAATAATCACCTAATCCTTTCATTGTGTTTACAACTTCATCCACTTTGAGAAAGAATTTTTGTTATGTTTTCATCCTCATTAATTTTCACTTTTTCATATTGCATCCTATAAACCTCGAGTTTGGCATTTTTAACCTTACTGTCCCCTTCATAAATGTTTACCATTTGTCCCACATTTCTTTAGTTGACTCATACTATCTCACTTTGATATTTTTTATTCTGCAAATCCACCCAAGATTTCATTCATAGCCTAAGCATTGTAATCATAACTTTTCTTACTAATTTCATTTGTTGGAGGTGTTGCTAGGTTTTTATACCCACTCAACACAATATGCAAATATTCATGCCAAGTGACATTAGGTAAGTCTTCACTCTAATTTTTTAAAAGGTAAAGTTTGTCTCATTGAATTGAGGAGGTTTGATTGAGAATTACCCATTTTGGATTGACATTTTTCTTGTGAGATTTTCCTTCCAATGGTTAAGCTATTACTGAAGCAACTAGACTTTGATACTAAATTTTGAATTTTGAGGAGGGTGGTGGGGTGGGGGGTGAATCAATATTATTATTACTTCACAATACTATAGTATTTATCCATTTTACAATTACGAAATAAATAGAAATCACTATAGAATAAAATGAACACATAAAACATAAGAGGCTCAACAACGAAACCCACAAATGGAGAAAACCACAAAGCAAGTTCTTCTATAAATAATGATTGTAAGCACCAACCGATAGTTATAGAATTTATAAGAAACCATTTCCAAAAGATACCTTGTTATGAACTAAAAAATGATCACATAGACATTTCTAACTAGGACGATCGAAATACACCATGTAGGATTAATTTTACTATAGTAAAATCACTTTAACCAGAGGAAATGATTTAGTAAATCACTTTTATTAAACTATTTATGATTAAAATTAGAAAATACCATGAGGATAGTTGAATAATTATTTATTTAATTTCTCTAGGAACAATCATTAAATCATTATTTGATAATTATTTCTTATCGCGTTTGACTAAATCAACTTGAAATAATCAAATAAATCACTATTTATTTATTATTACTTAATTTTATTTTTGGAATAATTGTTAAATCACTATTTAATAATTATTTCAAATTCACACATTTATTAATCTTGGTGAAATAATTAATAAATCATTTTATTTATTAACTATTTCTGAATAAATACATTTTACCATTTTGATAAAGTATTCTTAATAGTTAGATCTTGATTTAGTCAATATTGTTTTATTATTTTCCATTTTCAAGATCAATCCAATACTTTGTTATAAATTGGAGGGTTTTCCATTCATTCTTCACCATGATCACTATCATCTCATGCCATTTGAGCTCCCACTTGAATTCTATCTTGGTTTTATGTTTTTGTACATATTGAGAGAGAGAAATAGATTATTGAAGCACACAAACATCAAAGGAACAATCCCATAGAGGGGGGTTTAGAGACTCATGTTGTAAATCTTCTTCACCAAGCATTATTAATAAAAGATTATTCATTTAATGTCGTATTCTATTGGGTTATTGCATCAGCTATATTTGTTGTTCTATGTTTTAGATTGCACATGATCTTTTTGTTGCAGGGTTTCCTTCTTTTCTCATTGTAGGTATGAAACATCAACAACCACATCTTGCTGTTAGGGTCACTTGTCACGAGTGACTTAAGTGAAGTATTTTTGGTACACCCTTACAAAATATTTACACTAACAAATGGTGACTCCACTGGTGTAGTAATTTGGATACTTGGTGACTCTCTTTTCAATGATTTTAGAATATTTTCTCCACCTATTTTTAGCCTCTCAATTTCTATTATTAGATATACTTTGTTTTCTGGAAAGGTTTTTGGTTTCTGTTGGTTTTCCACATCTTTCCGCAGTTTCCACGTACAAGCGGAGCAGGAGATAGAAATAGCTAGGAAAGATCCACTAATCAAGACTCTTGGGAGAAAAACACACTTTTTGGCCCCACACTTCTGTTCTGGAACACACTTTTTGGGCATTTTTCTACATTCCAATGCTCTTTCAAGGTCAGAAACTTTGTTTTGCACTTTTCAAATTTTTCTCAAAATTTCTAATTATTTTATGGATGGTTTGAGCCTCCCTAATTTTATCCATCTCATCAACAAACCTCTTCTCCATGACCTAGTTCACCTACTATTTTTACCAAGCTTTTATCAGAAATCCCTAAGTTGGAAGCTAATCATGGACAAGATCCCACAAATCATGTTCACGCTTTTCATATGTGGTGTTCATCTAATTCCATCACTGAAGACTCCATTCATCTTCGTTTGTTCCATCACACCATTACTGGAGTTGTTGCCAAGTGGTATGTGGACCAACTTCATGCTTCACATTCCACCTTTGCGATTCTAGCCAAATATATCTTGTCATACCTCCAGTTACCCCTCCACTATTACACTAGTAGTGAAATCTTAACCTCTTTCCGTCAAACTTGTGCCACCTGCCTATCTGACCATGTTCAAGAATGGTGTAGAAGAAGGAGAATATGTAAAGCTCTTGAATTTGAAGATCATGTCTATACAGATTGGTTACTTAGATCACTTTTTGCCCCTATTAGTAAATATGTCTCCTCCCACTTCCTCCAATTTGAGGAATATGCACTCCAAGTAGCTTTGAAGTATGACCTAATCTATGCACAGTCAAGATATGTTTATACTTTGGTTCCAATATACCTCAGCCTCATGCTGCTGATGCATTGGGGGCATCTCATGCCATCGATGGTATCATTGGATCTATCTCACAACCTCCACCTCCACCATATCCTAAACCTCCCATGAGTTATGGTCAAACCAAAGGGGGACCAATTCCACGTAAACCTACCCCCCACCAGCTCCTTCCCATGGAAACCCTTATCAAGGTTCAATCATGTCATATGCATATACACAATCCACATCAATCACTATCAGGGCCAACTATTTCTTCACCTAGTTATCAAAATATTGTCTCAAATCCTTTCTATCCTTATGGACTACCTATTTCTCTAGCCCCTCTGGAACCACACCCCAACCTCCCATGCCTCCTCCACCTCTACCACCACATAAATCATCTCCTCAAGGTCAAGTGGATCTCATTATATTGGAGCTAAGACCCCCAACCCCAAGCGAAAGAATAAGGGGAAAGATAATTGGAACCAGCCATCTGAAGGTAGTCAAGGCAACCAGGGTCCACCACCTAATGCCCCTCAAGGTGACCATCCTACTCCCGCAACCCAAAAATATGGCAGATAGCCCAAGAAAAATGAGGCTCTTTGTATGAATACACCTTATGAATGTTATGGATTTTATGGTGATTATTCTCATGAAAAACCCCTCTTACCTCATATCTTCCAAGCATGGGAAGCTCAAGTAGTTGCTTCTAGAGGACCTCAGCCTATAGCTCCACCTCCTCTCCCTCCCACTTCTTCACAAGTGGTTGTACTCAACAATCCTTTTCCTCACGAGGGATATATAGATGCCCAACTCACATAGGGTAATGAAGCTCCTCCACCTACATAATCTAGACCAAACACTTACAATATTCTCATGATGAATTCCGACGAAGTCAACATTGAGAAACTTAACCTCAATATTTAGTCACACCAATACGAAAAGAACCCTGTAATGTCAACGCACGATTCCCAACCTAAAGTATCCATTAAGCCTCTGTCATTAGTAAATGGAACCTTACAGATCTCTCCACCTAAAGTTGAGGTTCCCGTTAAGATCCCCAGAGGTCCATTATGTTGAAATGTTGCTTCTGCTAAATATTCCTATATCTATAGCATAGTAGATGACTTAGCATAGTGTCGTACTACCATGTTAACGTTGGAAGTCCTCCCGACATGCCCTTTCCAACAAAAATATTTACTCTCTACTTTAGGCATTATGGATCCTTCTGATGATCATCTGATTTCCTCTTATGTTGAAAAATGGAACATCTCCCCCTTCCTTCCTCTGTTTCCTTTCAAATACCATTCTCCATAAATAATGCCATAGTCCATCAGTGTATCATAGATGAAGGTGCCTCCACATGTTTGATGGTCGCTAGTGTTTGGAAGCAACTCAGATTCCCTGACCTATCCCCATCCACTATCACTCTTCATGCTTGGGATAATCATCCCTCACAACCCCTCAGTTTGTATCACAACTATCCTATCAATTGTCAGCAAGACTGTCTTAAATGATATCGAAGTAATTGATGCTCCATTAGATTATAACATCTTGTTGGATTGTAGTTAAACCTTTGCAATTTCCTTTGTCACATATGTTGTATTTCACATGATGTGCTTTCCCTATAATGGAAAGATCATCACTATCGATTTTTTGACTTACTATGACCCTTAGTCTCAGACAAATCCTGAGACCACTATTTCATCAATGACTACAAATTAGACTATCAATTCCCTTACTGAGGTGTCTCTTGGTGTCTACAAATATTCCACGCTGCTTGGGGCTTATTATGGCCCACCACCTACTCCTTCTGAGCCTAGCTCATCGAGCTTTTGCATGCTTTAGGAATCATAGTCCAACCATAAGAAGTCTAGTATGCCTTGACAACAACTATCTCCTCTACAACCTTCTACTTCTAACTCAACCCAACCTTCAGGTATAATTACTCCTGGCTCATTTCCTTCTACTAGAATCTCTCCCACTCCTTTTCAAATCAAAATCGTTCTTCCCCCAAGTCTCAAGCATCTCGAAGCAGATCCCCCAAGTCATTACCTATCAAGTTAGATACATTTTTTATTCCTACCTCATGGAATTTATTCTACCCCTATCATGGTGATGTTGAGTCTACCTAACATTACCTTTGGTATCCCAGTCTGGTACATTGATCCTCCAACAAACACTCATCCTAATCAACTCAAACCTTACATAGCTTTGACGCCAGTTCAAACTGTTGTTCCTAACCCTTCCTTTGCTTCAGTTCCACGACAACCTCAATAGGAAGAAAATCCTCTTTCAAAAGCATTTGGTGAGGGGAAAAGCCCATAAAAAAGGAACCAAATACAAGGCACCCCAAACAAATCCAGGTCCTCCTAATTCTCCAAATCCCACTTGTCCATGCACTTTATGTGATGTTGTTAGGGATGATACCAATAATTATCCTAAGCTCCCTCATATAAAAAGTGTGGTGTCGGATACCTTTTCTGACTCTAACATTTTTGAGGTCCAAGTCACCTTACCAGAGTCAGTTAAGAAGAACATATCCTTGCGCATGAATCACCCATGTGCTTTGTGTGATAATTATGACCATTATTCCCATCATTGTCCTTGTCTCAAAGATTTTTATGATATACTCCAAGTGCTTCGCGAGTTAGATGTCGCTCATAGTCATTCCACCTCTCCTCTACCTACAGGGTATGGTCCCACTATTATGGTAGAATAGGAGGTACCTCAACCACTCATCATGATCCCTCCTCTTGACGGAAAGATGACGGATAGTTTAGGCCCCATTATTTAATAGTACAAAATGAGATATTAGTGACTATGTGACTAAAAAGGTTAGTCACCACAATCATTTCAAGTGAATTACTAGTAAATTTGAGCAATTTTAAGTGACCCAACTAAAAATGACTAACTTAAACAACTAATTTATTCTATGGATCAAATAGACGACTCAATAATAAATTACCCAACTAAAAGTGACTAACTTAAATCACTAATTTAGTCCATGACTAAAATATATTGCTAGAAAATAAGTGACAAAATGAAAAAAGATTAGCACTAACGACTACTATAGTCCAAGAATAAAAATATAATGAGCTAACAAGTACAACAAATATGTGAATTAGTCATTTTTAATTGTGTCACTCTAGAAATAAAAAATTGCAAGTTTGATGCTGAAGTGTTGCATTTCACTAAATTTTAACACTACAAATGGATTCAGAGACCCCTTGGTCTCTAAATCCATTTGTAGTATTAAAATTTAGAGATGAAGGTGTCTTTGAATCAATCTACAATGTTAAAATTTAGAGACCCCTTTAAAGGGTGTCTCTAAATCTATCTACAATGTTAAAATTTAGGTAGAAGGGTTCAATGGCCCCTTAAAGGGGTATATAAGTCCATCTATAATGCTAAAATTATAATAGTTTTATACAATATAGAATAAATGTTTACAATAGTTACAAAATAAAATAGTTTTATACTCTCTTTGGAGGGAAAGAAGAAAACAAGAGTTTAAAACTAATATAGAAGGGTTTTAAGCGTTAATAGAACACAAGCACTTTATAGTCTCAAAAGCCAATGCTAAAGTTGAGAAGGGAATGATGGTTTGATGGTTTTCTTATATTTCAACCCTATAGTGATAGTGAGAGTAATTTAGAGGTAAGCATCACCCACTTAATTTGTTTTGCATCTCTTGTTGTTGGGTTGCACATTGAAATATAAAATAGAATAGATAATAGTATTTTTTTTTTCTTGGATTTAGGTCCAGACGAAGGAGAATTCTAAGATGCTTTCATAGCTGAAGGGGTTTCCATTGGGGCCAAAGTACTATCTCACAAAAGCTGAATTCCTGACCCAATTAGGTATATTTTGAAGATAAAGAAGGAAGCTAGCCAGTATGGAATTTTTAAGATAATTACTCCATTACCCAAGTCACCCAAGAAGGCTATCATTGCAAATATGAATCACTATTTGGGGTAGTTACCGAGAAACAACGACAATAGTGATACAATTATGTTGCTACAGGAGCACCACCAAATTATTAGGGGTCCAATGCTTATAAAGATTCCAATGACTTGAACAAAGGAACCAATATTGTGAAATTCACTGCTAACCAAGAACATATAGAATGGAGTCCCAAGCAAACTAGAGGTGTTCTACAGATCATGGTACAAAAACTAGTATGGGAGAGTGGATAGACCTATGCACTTGAACAATTCGAAGCTGAGGCGAAGCTGTTTGCAAGGTCTCCACTGAACTCCTCAAGGGACGTTTCTCCTAGGTGGAAACCATGTTCTAGAGGGTAACTGTTGATAATCCTATTAGTACTGTAGAGTACGCCAATGATATCCCTATAAATTACTTTGGGGAACCCAATGAGAAATTTCTACAACCATCATCTCTTCCATAGGAGATGAAAGTATAGTACCAAAGGAAACAAAAGCAAAAAGAGGGCTCTCAGAATTCATGTTTGGAGCTCTTAAACACTGCTTAGAATATGTGGATTACCTCATGATGAGAATCATCATTGCTATGTTATATGCCTGATAAGGTGCCCAAAGTTACTTCACCCATGGTTTACATTTCCATGTTGTTCAGTTGGTTTTCTTGGAATGTGGAGGACCATGATCTGTATAGTCTAAACTATCTACACATAGTTTCTTTGAAAACATGGCATGTTGTGCCTGAAGATGCAACTCCTACATTTCAGGAAGTAGTGAGATGTGAAGGTTATGGCATCCAAGTTAATCCAATACCTACATGCCCTATATTTCTTTTGTAGTCGTAGTTATTTTCTTACCATTATTTCTTTTTCCAGTATAAAGATTGTATTATTTTCCATTCCTTGAATTAGTAAGATACATCTCAAAATGTCACCCATGAATGTGAGAATTGTTGCTATGGAGCTAGGATAACTTGTCCAACATCACCTATGTTTTAAAGAGTACAATAAATTTATATGTTCTGCAACTTCTTCCTTACTATGGAGATATTAGCGTGCTAAAATCACACATCCTTTCAAATAATCTTGATTTATAACAATAAATTCACTATGCCAAGCTCTTAAAGATTATAGTTAATAGTAAATATGCCTTATTGAGAAGAGATTTTTTCAACCCATTCTCTCCATCTATCAATCTACAAAGGGTTGTGAGGCTTAATACATTCTTGATTATGTTTTGTGAACACATTATAGCATGCAGATGAGTGAAAAGTAGCGTTCAGATCTAGCATCTGTGAGAAACACCTTGCAATTTTTGGTTTGAGGCTTGAAGATATTTATCCATCCAACAGATGACTAGTTTGTAATCCCTAAAATTTTTTAACTAACCCAAACCTTCTTCGAGTGCTAATTTCATCAGAAATTTCGCAACTCGTACATCAACATCATTATTAGAATACAACACCCCTTCCTATACCACACCCAAAAAGGATTTTGTGATATTCTTGTAACTATCGAACACCTTCTAGTTCACTAGGGCATGGATTTTTTAGATAGGCCCAATTAAAAAAGCCACAAGTTATATATTAATCAACATCTCCGTCAGAAATATTTCTTTCGTCTCTTGGTTTTTTCACTTGTAAGTAGTACTTGTATGTTCCCTGAACTTTATAGAAGACCATGGATGGTGTGACAAATTTTTCTTGGAAGAGGGTTGCATTTCTTGTCATTAGTATTTCCCAAAGGACAAATATAGGTAGAGTGATGAGTCTTCTTTACCTCCTTAATGTCCAACAAAGATTGTAAAGACTCCTCAATAGTTGTCTCCATTAAATGGCCAAATTACAATGAATAGGAGGAACAAATAGAATGTGACAATCTGAAAAAATCTAGTTCCAAAAGGTCTGATCTATATTGAAATTCCATGAAATATTCCTTTTAGGTCATGTAACAACTATCTAAAATTCCTATATGCTTAAATATATCTATCTTTATGCGATAAGGTATTCTTGATAATTAGCCACCAATGACCATGGATTTAATAAAAGGGTTTCCTTCCAACTTCTCTAAAATATTTTAATTCACTTGATTTCCTTGTCCTTGTCAAACCATCTTCTATTAACCATATGCAAATGTAAAATGAAGGAGTGGGTCTTACCATAAGGTCCTTTGATCCCGTACTCATATAAGGATTTCTTGTAGGACTATTTCCAAACTTTCTAGATAGGCCCCATGCCATTAGCTAGAATCATTTTCAGCCCTTTGTATCTTGCATTTCCATAGAATATTCTTGACTACTTTTTCCTTTTAGCTCATGCAACAACGCTCTGAAAGCCTTGTATATTGAAGTCCATATCTGTCTATTATGCTATTCTTGAGAATCAACCACCCTAACACCATGAATTTAAAGAATGAGTAGGCTTCCAGTTTCCTTGACATATTTGAATTCACTTGATTTCCTTGTCCTAGAAAAACCATCTACTATTGAGCATCTATGCAAGTGAAAAAAAAAGTTTAAATCTTATTAAAAAATATTTGGTCCTGTACTTAAAGAAGGATGTCATTTGGGACTATTTCCAATTTTTCTAGATATGTCCCTTGGAATCTAGACTTGTTTTGAAAAAACAATCAGAAATGATCTTAGCAAGTTGCATAAAATATTAACTATCCTTTCCTTAGAGCCTTTGGAGATGACCAAATGCTCTCAATAAGAAACAATCACTTGAATCTTCAACATGTATAACCCCATTTATGAAATCATTTTTTGGATGTTTCTTTTTCCTACAATTGAAGGGATTAAAACAAATTTTCTATCTATCTGACAATAAGTTCCCAATTTATCTAATCTGATCCCAACCATTTCTAAGCTTTTCAAATTCCAATGCATCTCTTTGGATACTAGTTGTTAAGATTGTTAGGATTGCTGAACTTGATATCCCAAAATCTTGTGTTCCACTTATAATGATATAAACCAAAACAACCCTTTTATACCACCAATATGTATAGTAGTCTGAATGTTGTTTCTCTCTAATTCTCCCTAAAATAAATTAAGATTTTCAATGACAACCCTTTTGGGTTCCTTGGATATTGAAGGAATTATCTTGAAAATTCGATATTGGCTAGCTTCCTTCTCTATCTTCAAAATGTATGCAATTGGTATGCATACATAGCCTCTATGTGATGGTACTCTAGTGCTAGTGGCAGTTCCTTGAGCGATAACAACACCTCAGCATTGCCCATCCTGTGAATCTAAAGCCTTATCTATTTTTATTTATATTCCGGGATGCAACCCACAAGAAGAAACAAAATATTACTTAAAATATTGAGAGGGGGTAGTGGATCAATATTTTACACACTTTTAATTTCAATTTCTTATTCTGATTACTATACATGATTGTTTTAAAAGAAACAAGTGTATGTACATGACTCTTGTTACAAAAACCTGTGTATATCTGGATATCTTATCTAATCATTTGTACAACATTAATAAGTGAATTATTATTCTATTATTCATCAATTAAATAGTAAGTGTGAGTAGTTAAGAAGAAGATAGAACATAAACACACACAACCATAAGAACACCAGGATTTTTAGGTGGAAACCCAGTGTGGGAGAAAACCGCCACTTTTTTGTCTTTGTCTTGTTCTTTTATTAAAAATAATCTTCTTTAAATCTTGTATTGGAGAAGACATTAAGTAGTACATAGGCTCCTACCTGTAGAAGGCTACAACCTTCTCTTGTTTTCCATCTCCTGATGGAAGGGAGCTACAACCCCCTTTGTGAGAAATTCTATTCTCATCTCTTTATGAATCACTTTTCAAAATGTTTCAAATTGGATCCACTCAACAATTCTGATATCAACTACTCAAAAGATTAGATCATCAAATCTTCTAATGTAACCAATGAAACTTGATCAAATCAAAATAAATCATACAAATGCATACCCACGCCTCAATATACCAAGTCAAACATTGTTACCCATCACAAAAACCAAATACTTCCACTACAAACCTTGATAAAAAATGCATGATATTGTATATGCTACTATCATTGATCATACTTACGTATGTACATGCTTCTCCTAAAGAATACCCGCATTTTAACAACCCTGGTGAAAATTTGATGTAATAAAATTTCAAAGCAATAACCACGATCAATGGGACACTTATTCCAAACTAAATGTTGGGCAAGACATCCTAGTAGGTTTTCATTTGGTTGTATATGGCTAAGGAAATTGGCAAAGGCAATGGCTAAGGCTTTGGAGATGAAAAATGACATTTTGGCACAATTATTTATGAAAATAATGGAAATTAAGAGAAAAAGGAGGTGAAAGGTCATAGGTTTCATGTGAGGAGGAAATTCGTAGAAAATAATGGAAAATGAGGAAAATAGAGGTCACATTCATAAAATGGCTTTTGAGGATCAAATGGTAACCTTTTGTAAGTTCAGTGTTGGAGTTATCTATCATTATTCTCTCTCTCTTTCATACTCTTGGATACTTAGTTTTCTTGGAGCACTCTTGAAGTGCGTGGCATACTTGGATTCTTGGAGCAAGAAGGAAAAGAAAGAGTAGGAAAGTGCAAAAAAGCATCGGTATCACTAGCTACATCATATTTTTTTTGCAGGTATTGAATTGCATGTATGATTTCTTCACTAGTTTTGGCATGCATGGAATATGCATGTGGTTTCTTGGTTGTGATTTTCCATTGGCATGAAGGATTGCCTGGATCAATAGTGGATTTTCTAGCCTTTCCATTTCCTAGATAGCCATGGTGATTATGGGTTTACTTTTTTTTTTTTTTTTGTTGGTTCTCATGTTTCCTTAGCCTAGGTTGAGTTATTAGTTCTTGGAAGGCTTGGTTGGACAAACGCTTTGGAAGCCCTGTAATAGCTTGGTTTGAGTTACTAGTCCTAGAAGCCTTGTTGGAAAAATGCCCTGGAAGCCCTTCGTGGGTTGAGTTACTAGTCTTGGAAGCCTTGGTTGGATAAACGCTCTGGAAGCCCGACGACAGTTGTGGGTTGAGTTACTAGTCCTAGAAGCCTTTGTTGGAAAAAATGCTTTGGAAGCCCTAGAAGGCATGGATGGAGACCAATGTGATGATGGTGTTGAGATGTCTAACCGTGAGGTTGAATCACTATTTTATGGGTTGAGGTGGATGGCCTCTGGAAGTCCTGGATGATTTTTTGATTGATATGTTCTATGAGACCCGACATTCATGCTTTGAATATGGCATAGGGGTGATTGGCTGAAGAGAGACTTGGCTAAGCCAATCTATGGTTGGGTGGAAATTGGTAGTCCCTTCTTTCGTTGGTTCATTGCATTCATTAATGAGAAATTCATTCCCTCGATTTTCATGTGTAAAAGTATTGTTGTATACATGGAGTTTTATGTAGGATATCTCCACTGTATTTATATTCCTATTATGTTGGTTATATGTATATTTTGTGATAATATTTATGCATGGCTCTCAGCATGTTTTTACTTGTATCTAAATGGGTAATGTATCTATGATCTTGTTGATGGTGCTAGAACCACCAACATTTAGGGGATCTCCCTGGTATAAAGTCCAAACTATACCCCACATCGTTTGGTGTAGGAGTCCCATCCGGTACGATGGCCCGTTGCCATTATCCTAGAGATTTTCCTAAGCTCTTGATGTTCATCACATCAGATTGTTAATTCTGTAACTTCAATAAACTGAGGTGAGTATGCTTGGTGAGTGTGTAATGTAACTTTGTGTCTAAGTTCTCTTACTGTAAGGGAGAGGGTAAAAGTGAGCCTCTAGATGAGAGGTAGTAGTACAATGCAGGGAGAGACCCAAGAGAAAAACAAAAAGGGTCTCTTCAACATC
>APFE031693871.1:0-26599 GCA_000404065.3 Pinus taeda
TTTAGCCATAATGCCAACAATCTCCCCCTTGGACTTGATGGCAAAGCTTACTTGTGAACTGTCATCTGATCCCTTTTTGCTGTCCGGTAACCCATGCATTCTATCACATCTGATATAGATTCATCTGAATGTATACAAGTGAGATGATCTTCTATGAGAGGGTTGCCATCAAGTACAACACATGCATCATAATGCCAACACCCATGTTTCTCCCAATTTTCCCAAAAAACGTCGTTTAGGGCCTCAAAACGGCTCCAAAAGTTCAGGACCCGAGAAAAATGCTAAAAATAGTAAACGGTGCTATAATTAAGGAAACTGAAAAGATGAAAGAAACAATGGTGGGGGTCCAAGTGGACTTGGCAGGTGGCCACCAATATCCACTTGGATCAATAGTATATATATGCAAGTGTATGCTTAGTGATACTATGATGTGCTCACTATTGTTGGATATACTCTCATATTCCAAAAGCGTAAGGGATTATTAAATGTGCATGTGTGTAACTTCTGTAAAACAATGTCATATTATATGGGTTACTCAAAACCGCTTGGAAAACTGCATTGCCATTTGAACTCGTTTAAATAAAAAATTTACCACTCACAAAATTTCATTGTCATTTGAATTCATTTAAATAAAAATATTGCAAAGATATTGGATAGACTTTCAACATGAGGAATCCCACTCTTGACTTTTTAAACTATGAAATTATATTGCACATTATGGTAGGAATTTCAAAATTTAACGGTTGTCCATTTTTTATGATTTTAACCAAGAATTTAGAATGACATGGAAAAATTTTAATTGTATTTGATGGAAAATCACCCTTGTGAGCAACAATTCTCCAATCAAATTCCATACTAGACATGTCAATTTCCATTATTTTTGGTAACTGAAACTTCAAATTTCAAAATATTATCCCTGTTGGATATCGTACAATTTTGTTTTGCACCCTTGTCATAGCCATGTCCGTATTGTAATTTTATGCTTGCCTAACAAGTTTAACATCCATAGTATTTAGTAAACCCTTATTCAAAGCATATGTTTGGATCAAAGATAACACTTTACCCTAATCGTTAAATGAAGTTATTAGAAGCCAAACTCTATTAGAGATTCATAGCTTCTTTGGCTTTGCTAACTTCTACTAAAGATTTGTGTTGGGGTTCTCTTATATTGCCTGACCCTTGTGTTGAGTGACCAAGGGAGGAGCAAAATATTTTTTCTTTTGGTCTAAGTTACAATAGAAGGCATTCAATGATTTGAAACATCACCTTTGCTCTACACTAGTCCTCCTACAACAACCATCTGATATTGAGATAGATTCCTTTGACTATGTTATTGGTGTAGTACTCAATCAACAAGGACTTTTGGTGCCTTATTGAAACACTCTATAATTGTCCGAAAACATCCCACCTATGACAAGGAGATGTACTCTTGTGTAGGACTGCCAATAATGGAAGCATTGTATTCTAGGGAAGGAGATTATCATCCACACTGAGCATATGCATCTACAATTTATGCACACAACAATCATAAATGGTCCACATACATACAACAATTCCATTTGAACATAAAAAATAAGAAAGGTACCATCAATCACGTCACATATTACCTCAGGAGGCTCCCAATTGTGGCACTTACCACAATTCTGAACTCTTGTGGGCATGAGACCTATTTGTGGCCACAATTATACAATAGTGATTTGGATTTCAATGCCACATGCTAGGTGTTGATGTTGGTAAAGCAAGTTATAGACTTCCACCTTAAGGATACATTGTTGTGCTACTAGGCCACCTTTGTGTTCCTTCAAGTGAGCATACCAAGTTAAATTAGGAGGCATATTACATTTAGATGGAAAGGTACTTCATTGTGGAGAAGGCAGTAGTAGTACTTCAGCAATATTTTTACTAGACAAAGCTTTGACAAGATGTCTAACAATATATTAGATCATGCACCGCTTATGCTATTTCTATATTAACCATAAAAAATGGGCGTTGTACACTCCTCTACCTCCCCTAGACAAGCCCTGGGAGTCAGTATCCATGGATTACATGTCTAGTTTTCCATCCACCAAGCATGGAAATTATTATTTGTTTGTGGTGGTTGACCAGTTCTCTAAGATGCCATTATGGCATCGTGAAAGAAGAGTATCACAACTGAAGGCACTCGTAAACTCTTCTTTGAGCATATTTGGATTCAATTTGGGCTACCTCAAATCATTATTAATATAGGGACAATAAGTTTCTTTTCACCTTTTGGTTCAAACTATGGTGACAATGTTTTTGAATTGGGCATTCCCCCATTACTTGGCTTGCACCTAAGGTTCAATGTGGATCTATTTTGACAATATTATTCACCTTTGTTGGACACCTCAAAGGCAGCCAAGGAATTGGCCCCCACAGATATCATTCTAGATTGCATTTAACATGCTACAAAGTATCATATCATTAACACCAAGACAAAGGATACCCGCTAAGAACACATCCAACTCCACTGGGTCATGAAAGTTGGGAAACTTCTTCAACAAAGAAAGTGGCTCACTAGGAGAAAAATTCAGCAAAAGTTTCCCCATATAATGGTGTGAATCAACACAATGGATACCATTGCTTTTTAAGTGTGGAGGATTGATCTAGGTGGATACCATTGGCCATCCCCCTACTCCACTAGCTCAAAGCACATTTCTCCATCTTGGTAATTTTCCTATAGGTTTTTGGGTCTTAAAATTCGAGGGTTGTTTTGAGGCCCTAAATGATGTTTTTTTAAAGTGGTCAAGGACGTTTACACTGGGCTACTGAATACACCAAAAATATGTTTTATGCAAATGTTATGACCCTCTGAAATTGACTTACCAACTGACCCTAGTGGGTCCTACAATCTTAAAATACATTTTATCATAACCTTCTGCATTTTGGACCTACAGATTTCACCAACAACACATACACCATTTTTGAACACGTTCAGCTACTTCTATAGATTCTATTCAACACAAAAAGTAATGTTTTCAAGTTATCGTTTCAACATCTTTAGCCACAAACTTCTCCTCTCATTTATAATTTTCTGATCCTGTCATTGGCATGTGTTTAGGTGTAACCTTGGGTTCCATTCCGCTAAAACGGCTGTTTGCTTGTGCAGTTGCCTCTCCATCAGACACAGGAGCAGGTCTCGTAGGAGGACGTTGCACCTCCACATCTGGATAGGCAGCTTTGAACCTTGCTCTCAAACCTTCATCAACTAATCTCACCCCATTTAATTGGTTACCAAGTGACATCCACCCTGCATGAATGTTATGCATCCGTGCAAAAAGTTCAAGTTTTCGGGTACGAGGACTTATCCTTTCTAGCATTGCATACATTTCATCTGGTTTTCGGCTTGTCGCTCGAACTTCTGAAACAAGAACATCTGTGTCAATGTTACGGTTCACTTCTGGATCACCCTTAATACCAACAAGACAATGTTCTTTACTGTGATTCAACCAGTGGCCTGTTCTACCTGTTCTAATAATTCGCTGAAGCTGATTAGTCTTCACCCAGATAAGCTCTTCAATGGGACGATAACCCCATAGTTCCAGACATTCTCGTCCAAGTTCCATTGCACGTCCAGTAACCCAAAGGAAAATGAGACCATCTGTCTGCAGAGTTGGCACATTCAAATTCCTCATCTCATCATCAGCCATTGTTCCATATGGCAATTCCATGTGAATATCCCAGGGTGGGTCTGCCATAATAACACCAAACTGACCTAAAATATCCATTCTGAAATTGCGTATATCACAATTCATCCATTGTGGCTCCCCAAGCTCAATTTCTGAGCAATATACTGCACGTAAAGGTTTTGGTGGTGGAAGGCCAACCATCCCTGGCATAGGTAGATCAGGAATTGGATCTAGCTCATAATGCACATATTTGCAGGTCTTCATATGCCGGCAATTGTCCAGATAAGTACAATCACCCAGGCTAATATCAGTATGTAAAGCAATTATTCGCCTGAAGTGAACCTTCTCACATGCAATATAGGAGCATTTTTGACGTCGGCAATCTTCTTTTGTTAAAGCTTTACAATACTCTTTCAACTGGGTACCTCCTTTTGTTTTAAACTTTGCAGCAAGAGCAGTTTCTCTTGCAGTAGGACGATGAATTAGATCATCAAGTTCTTCACTTGTCTTGGATTTCTGCAACTTGCCAAATGATTTTTTCTTAAGCAATGCTTCAATATCTTTGATGTCATCTTCCTCTGTCCTTGGTTTGGAAGATAGAGGAGGTGGAGCTAGACCAGGAGATGGTCCTATTGGTAGCCTTTGCATAGCAGGATGACCATTAAATCCTGGTGGCCTTTGCATAGCAGGATGACCATTAAATCCTGGTGGCCTTTGCATATTAGGATGACCATTAAATCCCATCCCCTGTCCAGGAACACAACCAGGTCCAGGCATTCCCATAAAACCCATGGGTCTATGGACAGCTCTCGGGCCCATCATTTGTGGAGGTTTGCTTCCTGGAAACATTGGAGCTACTGCCAATGGCATGCGATGAACACCTTGCGGATGAGGTCCACTGGATCCAGCCCACATATCTGGCCTTGGAATGCCGGAGTTCATACAAGCTGGGGCTCTACCTAAATCCTTTCCACCAACAGTTCCCATTACTGGAGCAGCACCCATTCCATTTAAATTATCTGTATTTTTAGTATTTAGTTGTTGTGCTGTTTCAGGAAGCACCTTTGCCAATCGGGTTCGGTCAATATTCAATACCATTATCCTATTTTTACCGCTCACTGCATATTCTTCCAAGTCTAGACCTGCATTTTCATTTGCAAATGCTTTCAACGCCATTTCTACAGCTGCAATAGCCCCCACTTCTCCCCCAAGTTCAACGAGAGTGTTCTTATCTGCAGTTGTGCAGTAACCATTTTCCAATTTCCTAAGAATCGCAACAGAATCAACGGGCAGAAAACGTGTGCGATCCGGACAGTGATCGAGCAAAACATGAGCAACCATAACTTTGACAATACTAAGACCCTTAGCATGAGATCCAGTGGCATCATACTTGTGTTTGTCATCCAACCGATGCAGACGAGAGCTAATATCTCCTTCTTCGCTACCATTTACATAGTCCATTCTTGAAACACCATTTCTGTCTTTGGAATTCAACACGCCACCTGTTGCACCCACACCACTGCCTGAAGCACCGCCATGATGGCGCTTATGTGGCCTTACCGTTCTATTCGGATCTGCTCCATTGAATGCAGAAATTACGCTCATAGAAAGGTCCAGAGAGCTCCCAAGGTTAGGTACAACCTTGTCAAGCGTGGATATAAGCTCATCCTGAACAATACACGTAGCCTTAATGCGATCCACCAACTTCTGCCTTTTCTCCTTGAAGTAGATCAATTTGTCATCTCCTTCAATGTGCATATCTACTTTCCTTTGAATTAGGGACGGGACAGAAATGTACCAAACCAATTTTCCTTTGAATTAGCGACGAGAAAGAAAGTTACCATATCAATTTTCTTTGAATCAGTTATTAAATACGGATTTAACATGATGAATAGACATATTTTTTTTAATGAACCGACACCTTTTTCCTTTTTTGAATGGGTACGAGCAAAATTTCAATTTTGATGATAGGGTGATTATTTATTTTAAATATGGATTTAATACGATGAAGCTATATATATATTTTTATGAAACTACACTATTTAATTTATTTATTTTTGGGATTTATATGAGCAAAATTTCCATTTTTATGATACACTCACATAATTACATATCATATTGAGTTGTAAAATAAACCTATTGGTTCAAACACAACATCCCAAAACTATTTACGAAACCCAAATCATACCAAAAACCCAAAAACATGTTAAACTCCCAAAAAAACCTATTAAAATTTTAATATACAACGTTGTAATTCTTTTCATATATAGATATATATCACATTGTAATTCTTAAAAATAAATAAATTTCTGTGTCTTAAATTTTAATAATATTAACTTTCGTAAATCACCAACTCTTCAAATTTACTAACAATAAATCTAAAACAAATCAGGTTTTAAATTATCCATTAAAAACTTTATATAAACTTAATATATTTAAATAGATTTCCACTCGGGAGTGTGTATAGCTTAATTGAACTGTTAGATGTGAGGGGGATGGTGGGATCCCATTGCACGGTTTAATCTTCAACACTTTGAAATGAATGTAAATTTATAGTTGTGAAATGTGACTAGTTCAATTTCATTTTGAGGTGTTAAGTGGAATCATCAGATGTGATAGTGTAACCTTATTTGATTATGTGTTATTTTATTAAGTTGTTATATATAAGATTTGTAATTTAGTTACAATTTCATATTAGAATGTAAATTTTATACATTTTGAAATAAATGTGAAATTATAAAAATATTTAGTTGTTAAATGTTAAATCTAGAGTGAAAATTTTTAATCTTTTGGAAGCTATTGAGTTGAAATTATTACATAAAACATGTTTTTAATATACAATTGAAATTAGTGAAACTCTAAAGAATGTTGCTTCAACTATATATCTAGGGTTTTATTACTTTCCATAAAAAACTTCATTCAATTATATATATATGTGTGTGTGTGTGTGTGTGGCGTGTATGCTTAGTGACACTATGTTGTACTTATTGTTGTTGGCTACACTCTCATATTCCAAAAGCTTAAGGGATTATTAAATGTGCATGCACGTAACTTCTTCAAAACGATGTCATATTGTATGGGTTATTCAAAACTGCTTGGAAAAATCCATCCACGCTGGACATGCCAATTACCATTATTTTTGGTAACTAAAACTTCAAATTTCAAAATATTATCCTTGCTGGACATTGTACAATTATTTTTTGCACTCCTCTCATAGCCATATCCGTACAATAATTTTATGCTTGCCTGACAAGTTCAGCACCCATAGTATTTAGTAAAACCTTATTCAAAAGATATGTTTGGATCAAAGATAGCACTTTACCCTAATCGTTAAATGAAGTTATTGGAAACCAAACTCAAATAGAGATTCATAGCTTCTTGGGATTTGCTAACTTCTACGAAAGATTCATGTAAGGGTTCTCTTATATTGCCTCTCCCTTATGTTGAGTGACCAAGGGAGTAGCAATTTTTTTTTTTGGGTTTGACTCACAATAGAAGGCATTCAATGATTTGAAACACTGCCTTTGCTCTACACTAGTCCTCCTGCAACAACCATATGATATTGAGATAGATTCCTTTGACTATGTTATTGGTGTATAAAGCTCACATAGGACGTTATTCTCCTCATTGTACATGAACAATGTTAGGCACTACAATATGTAATGAGTTTATTAGAAGCTACCAGATATAGATTGGATTAAAATTCAAATTCAAAACTAAAGATTAAGTTAAAAAACATGAAGCAAAAACCTATTTAATCACATTGGCTTGAAATGTAAAGCACACCTACTTGAATTATGAACACTTTGGACTATCCATTTACCAAGACTTATCACACAAGCCAAAGTCCTCTATGCAATCATGTTCAAAAATTTCGAGTACACACTTGCTTGGAAATAACATTGATCGAGAGGGTTTTAATCCAAGGGATTGATTAATTCACTAGGGCCTTCTTTGCTACTAAAGGCAAGTGGACACTTTGGTAGTCTTTTATTCAATCTCATAGATTTGATATAGTACTAATTGAAAAGCTAAGAATATGTTATGACCTTTTCCATATGTGAGAGTGAAAATGGGTGGTCACTCATAATATTCTACTCATCCTCTTTATTAGTATGTTCCCAAACAATTGATTTAATCTAAGCAAAGAAACGAATGAATACAAGGGACTAAGTTGCTTGTTAGCCTAGAGTTAAGTAAAAATGTTGTCAAGATGGTTGTAGCCTTCTTCACCAAGAAAAGTGGTGAATGGCACTTCCAGTACCTTGCTCAACTTTTCCAAATAGATTGCTCTTAAAAAAACCAATTATCTTATGATAAACAAGACTCATAAGCACACATAAGTATCTAAAACATAACCAACCATATATTCTAATGATGCAATGTTTGAATGAAATAGTAATATATTAGTGAATGTGGTTGCTATGCTATGCTCGTGACATATAACTATGATATCTAGTGAAATGCAGCTATGATATCCAAAAAGCTTACACTTAAAAAAACGTATATAAACAAACCAATTAAAATAACATTAAAAGTACTAAAAGGTAAATGATATAACCAAAAATAATTATTAAAAACAATGAATTAAGAACTACTTTATAAACATGAATATACAACAAACTAGGAAGCTAGTTTATAGATAACGTTGCACATGAGCTTGCAAAATATAATTTGAGCATATGAACAAGAGAAATATGACAATAAACTAAATTAAAAGAAAATATATACCTAAATTGTCCATGGTAATGAAATATAATGCACTAGCTTGAGTGGTGGTGGCCACTCTATAGCTCAACAAACACACTTAACTTTTACCAGTGATTGAAACTCAAAGGCACTCCATGAATTTAGTAAGATAGACTAAAAACATGTCTAAAAACAAATTTTAAGCTCTCAAGTCAAAATTCAAAGTATCAACAATATAAACCTGTTTTGGCAAGCAAGATTTGCTTTCCTTTATAGGAAAAAAGATAACCAAATGCCCAAAAATCTTCCTTGCTATTAATTACAACCTATTTTGAAGATAAAATATGATCAATTTGACATTCTTGAGAGCCCAAATCATGAATTGGATCTCAAAAAATTAGATCTGTTATGATTTGCCAACTTGTGTTACAGTTTTCTTATTGGAGTGTCCACATTAAATCGATACTTTGGGGATATTTCAAGTCAAGTGAATGAGAATATCACCATCTTAGGACATCAATAAACAAAACCCATGTTTTAGAATTTACCCAAACCTATTGTGAGTACCATAACGAAGGATGATTTATGAATTCTACTGAAATATGAAAAAATATGTTGTAATCAATTATTTACATAAAAATTAAAAAATTAAAAATACCATTAAAATACTTTTAGAAATTGATTATGTGGGAAAAATATGAGAAACTGGGCTCATAAATGACTTAGAGAGGTGTTCCTAAGGCCAAACAAGACATAAAACCATAACAAATTGATATCAAAATGGAGGACTGACACATAATGTACCTCCAAAAAAGTGGTTGGGATCGTGATTTTAAATGGCTTACTAGTCATTATGGTTTTTCTTTGAAACATTATGATATTTCTTACAAAAACATGTTGTAATGTGGAGAATGGCCTTTGCAACTAAGAGGCGATTCTACTAACAAGCCAAAGTTATATTACCATTTACTCTATTTCAAATATGTTGCATTGTCTCTTTTCTAAAACAACTTCTTTTATTCTCTTTCCTCATCCCATATATTTGTGTAGCTTTCACAAAATTTGGACCACTTCCTCTAATTTCTTTGATAATTTGGTGATGCTCCTTCTTGGGCATCATTCCCTGTTGATGTGAGGCCAACAATTGGTCTCATATATCTTATTTTTCCTTTACCCACTCATCAAAGTTATCCACTTGTGTGTCCTATCTTCCACTTTTTTCCACTTAGCTTGAGTGGTCACATATTACAAGCAATGTGTGTAGACAATATATTTGTATTTGTATAAATGTATTGATATGTAAATAGTTGATAGAATGAATGTTGACTTTTTTACAATGAAGGTCTTGGCTTCAATATAGTTTTGGGTGCATTTTCATGAGGTGTCGTGATCTTTGATCATGCCCATCTACATAATTAATATTTAATTATAGTTTTTTTATTTTTTTATACATAACATTGTCTTCCCCTCAAAATAAATTCTTTGTACCCAAAGCATAGGTAACGAGGGATGTTGTTGACGAAAACATTCTATCTCCCAAGAAACATCATTTTTTGATAGGCTCTTCTACTTACGAGGTACTCTTTAATTACTCGAGAATGTAATTGTTTTTCTCTGGTGGGAATGATATGTTTTGGTTTTAATACAACTTCTCCCTTGTAATCCAATGTATGAATTGTTGTTTGTGCTATTTGATGTTTCCCCTACACCATTTCTAGACAGGAAACATGGAAATTGTTATGGACGCAACTTTTTTCGGGTAAGTAGCATAAGAATCCAAGAAAATTTATTTGCATCAAACACCTCTATTTCCAATATTAAATGCTCAATGGACATCTTCTAACACTAAGGCAAGATGGACTGATCGGTTACATCATGTTTGATATTTGTGACTAAGCTACAAGCTCTGAGTCTTTGCATGGTTTGTTGTTTACTAAGGGCTACCCACCAAAGCACGTCTTGCCAACAAATTACCACAAAAGTAGGTCAATGGGAACTATTGAGTACCATGATGTCATTACAAAGTGAGGGAAGAAAGATGGCTACAAGATACAAAAGTGAAGTATGAATCTTTGCTAAACCTTGAAAACCCCTCAACTAGGATAGATATGTATAGAGGGGATGGACCCAGGAATTGGAAAATAAATAATAATGATTTCGATTTGTCATGGTCTGCAAAATCCATCTCTCTTAAAATCAAAAACCTTAAAGAAATTTTTATGGGGGTGTAAATTTGATAGATCTTAGTGGTATCTTGTACAAGATCATCGTTTAGTGTGACATTAGTGACAACTTCACCGGCATGCAACTCTTCTTGGTGACTCAGGATCATTGGTATACATACTTTTTAGGCATTTGGGACTCACTTCAGATCACAATTGTGATTAGAATCTGGAAACTAAGATGAAAATATGTCTTCTTTGATGAGGTCAGTTCAATCAACAATTTTTTTGTCAGTTTTGGAAAGAAGAGGTTTGTATGCAACTTCCTGCCAAAGGCTCCCTCCTGCTTAGGGATATGAAAGAGTTGAGTGCTTTGGCATATTCAAAGTTTTTTTTGTTCTAGTAGCTGGCAAGAAGAGGATATGAGATATCACTGTATCTAACCTTTTCTTTTTGTTTTCCTTTTTTCTTAGCTATCTAGTAAATTATCTCCTACAATATAAGGTATGTTTTTCCAAAAAATAATTATGAGTTATGGTCATAACTATTTTAAATAAAGTTTGAAAGTTGTTCAAGTAATAAGCTCTTAAGGTGGGAGTTCCCTTGTTCAAGGACTGACAAAGAAGCTATAGACCAAAATGTATAGAAATGTAACAAAGGAAAGTGCATGATGAAAACAAAGTTCATAGAACATGACAAAATAAATATTGCATAGAAATGAACGTGTGGATCAAATGGAAGCTAGAGAAAAGTTTGCAAGAAGTACAACACAAAAGTTAGAGTTGGAAGTTTGTCAATTGGATGTAGCTCGTATTATTGGGAGGCTGGATTGTTATCCTTTCGAGTTAGGTTTTATTCTCGCCATTGATATGTTGATACAACTTTTAGCCTTGGAAAATCTGGTTTATCTTGAATATAATCGTTGGAATGAGAGGAAGTGCCTAGAGGTTTTCTGGGATAAATATTCCAAAATTTTTAGGTCAATTGGGTCTAGCCTCAACAGTTGTGAGAAGTGTTTTTTTTTTTTTTTTCCGAGATATTTATGAGAAGTATTATCATTCACCCTAGGTTAAATTCCTACAAGTGATATGTCAAGCTCTTAATGAGTATATCTTAATGAGTATATCATTATAACAGACATGAGCCCTATGTTGAAAAACCCTTGAGCTTCTATGGAATCCAATTATGAGGAGAAGCGCTCAATGAATTTTTCCAAGATGTGTATTTCACAACCAAATTATAAAATAAAAGTTAGTGTTGGAAGATAGTGAAAAGCTGCCAACACAAAAGTTTCCAGGATGTGTATTTCATCTGGTTTTCCGCTTGCCGCTCGAACTTCAGAAACAAGGACATCTGTGTCACGATTACTCCCTCCTACACATACCCAGTTGTGGGCTTCCCCTTATCTAGCTACCTTATGCCCCAATATGTGGCCCGGGGATTGCCCCTCTCATTCCCTACTCCATTCCACTTATTTATCACTTTCCACTTCCATTAGAGGGATGTACCTTGGATATACTATCTTCTTTAAGGGTTGAAACCACCTAATAAGATACTTGGTTAACCACCTTTGGAGCTTGGAGACACTAGCACATGACAGAGCCCACTACAGAAGGGCATGCCATTATGAAGAGCCCACTTTTTTATCCATGATTTGTAAACTGTTTACCTGATTATTTTAATGGCTGGTTGTATTGGAAGCTTGAGGGATGCATTGGATCTTATGTGGGATTACAGGTGGTTTCCATTTGGGTTTGGTCTCCCTATATGAGATCCTAACCTCCAGAGGTCTACACTGGCACATATAGGGTGTGCATAGAGAGCCATTTGCGTCCACAATAGTAGAAAACACTCCGCAGATCTTCATCAATGCTCATAGACTACTAGTGATCCATTTTTTAGATGATGGTGATATGCTTGGTACATTAAGCACGGTAGGCCTCCACATGAGACTCAAAACTCTTGGCGGGTGTCCCAGGACTTGAACGATGTCATGGAAGCATTATTTCCACCACTCAAACCATTGCAGAGGATATACTGGCATCTTCGATTCATATGGAGACCCATGGGGTCATTTATGTGCCCTTAGACCCATTGGGAGCACCAATGGTCTACTACTTGGAGAACAAGCCACTCCCTTGTCCATCATATTCCGAGGAATTTATTCCTCAGTATGGTACTTCAGGACATTATTAGACCTTTGGAGGGCCCTAAAACATATACATATTATTATTTGGCCCCTTGTGAGGCTTATTTTTACAAGTGTGAGCTAGTTTGATGAGCTTGTCACCAATAGGGGTTTTATTTGCACATTGTTTTATCATTAGGTGCTAATGTAGTCCCATAGGCTAATTCAAACTCCTTAGGAGGCTATATATCGATGTTAGATACATTCATTTGGATCATCACTTGACTTGCGATCTCTCTAATCATAGAGAACTTCACATTTTTTCCTTCGAGGATATTTTTTAGAGATGGATGAATTTTGATGTATGGATTTGGGCTATTTTTCTTGTCTTGGAGCTTTGTCTTGCAAATTAAATGTTGGTTGGATGTATTGTATAACGTTGTAAGTAAATTTTGATGTTGTTATTCTGGTTTCTACATAATGCTAAAATTAGGACTAGTCTCTGCATAATTTGATGTATGGGCCAATTTTATATGAATGAAATATCTTAGAGATTATTTGTATTAGAGAGTATAAATGCTTGAAGGTCACTTTTATTTTCTTCCTCTCAACATTGGATGAAGCTGACTTTATGGCCCTCCTTGATCAAGAAACCAAGTTCTTATTCATCATTATCATTCTTGACTCCATTAGGTCACCTATGACATCATTTTCCTGGGAGTTCTCCTCCAAATTTGAGGCAATTCTAACGGTGTAATCTCCAAGAATTCGAAGCCCTATCTCTAGGATCAACTTTTTCATAGGCATCCCTAAGGCTAGAACTCAACATGATCAATTCAACCTTTTGAAATAAATGTTCTTGTTTGGTCCTTTCCTTTCACATTGTCCAGGATAGGAACATCATTGATTACTACATTCCATCCTCGAACCTGCACTGGGTCCACTTAGCCTCGTGTGGTTCCACTTCTCAATAAATATTATTTGTCAAGGACCATTTGGGAATTCAAGTTTCCCAAGGATTATAGGGATTTAGAACCTCGTCTATAAACCTATTCCTTCTCCCTCAACCCTCCAATCCTCACCCCTTATCCCTAGAGGACCAAGTCACTTTCTTAAAGAGCAAGCAAGTTCCATTCTTCACTCCATCCTTAGGAAAGGGTTTCCAAGGTCACTTTCCACCTATCCATTGACACTACCGGGACTCCTCCCATCGTGAAAGTCTGTATAGAGCAGGGAGACTTAGCTGTGCTGAGAGGGGGATAAGTCTCCATCGTTGCCCTTATGCTAGCATTTTCCCTCTTAAGAACCCCTTTTAGGTCCCCTACTGGTTTGAGTGGTAACAGGGCTTTCTCAGGTTAAATTTGTTGTCTCTATTGTGCATGGCTGTGTCTATTGATCCTACTATTTTTGTTGCATTATTGTTGAATTTTTTGTGTAATTACTTAATGATATATATGACATAAGACAATCTGACAAGATCATCATTTAGTGTTGCGTTAGTGACAACTTCACTGACATGCAACTCTTCTTGGTGACTCGGGGTCATTGGTAGACATAATTTTTAGGCATTTGGGATTGACTTCAGATCACAATCTTGATTAGAATCTAGAAAATAAGATGCAAATATGTATTCTTTGATGAGGTCAATTCAGTCAACAATTTTTGTCATTTTTGGAAAGAAGAGGTTTGTATGCAATTGCTTCCCAAATGCTCCCCCCTGATTATGGATATGAAATATTTGAGTGGTTTGGCATATTCCAAGTTTATTGTTGTTCTAGTAGTTGTCAAGAAGAGGATATGAGATGTCACTGTATCTAACATTTTTCTTTTGTTTTCCTTTTTTCTTAGCTATCTTGTAAATTATCTCCTACAATATAAGATGCATTTAAAAAAAAAAGAGTTATGGTCATAGATATTTTAAATAAAGTTTGAAAGTTGTTCAAGTAATAAGCTCTTAAGGTGGGAGTTCCCTTATTCAGGGACTAACAAAGAAGCTATGGATCAAAATGTACAGATATTTAACAAAGGAAAGTGGATAATTAAAACAACATTCGTAGAACATGACAAAATAAAGATTGCATAGAAATGAACAACGTGTGGATCAAATGGAAGCTAGAGAAAAGTTTGCAAGAAGTATGACACAACAAGTAGAGTTAGAAGTTTTTCAATTGGATCTAGCTCACGTTATTGGGAGGATGAATTGTTATCTTTTTCTCTCGAGTTTTATTCTTGCTAGTGATATGTTGATACAACCTTCAGCCTTGGAAAATCTGGTTTATCCTGAATATAATCCTTGGAATTAGGGGAAGTGCCTAGGGGTTTTCTGGGATAAATATTCCAACAATTTTAGGTCAATTGGGTCTAGCCTGGGCAATTGTGAGAAGTGTTTTTTTCCAAGATAGTTGTGAGAAGTATTATCATTCACCATAGGTTAAATTCCTACAAGTGATATGTGGACCTATGGAATCCAATTTACCCTGGGTACCAAAATGAGGAGAAGCGCTCAATGAATTTTTCCCAGGATGTGTATTTCAAAAAAAAAATTACAAAATAAAAAGTTTGCAAAGACATGTTCAACAGGAGTGTGTAGATGAATAGACAATGCAATAGAGTGAGATTATGCAGAGCAATTAAAAAACCAGTTTATGTGCAGGTTCAAAAGGATGGGAAATTGTGCAGCCCTGACGTGGGGCAAAGAATACAATTTAGAGAAGAAGTTAAAGAGATAAAGACTTGATTGTTAGGGCGTGTCTAAAATGTGCATAAGCAATTAGATAAAAATTATACCAGGTATAAAGAATCCTTATTTTGAGATCAACTGAGTTAGGAGAAGGGGAGCAGGAGATAAATAAATTGAAAATCAGATTTTTGATAAATAAATTGAAAATCAGATTTTTCCATAAGTGTATGGGTGATATAGTTCAGTTTTGGTCATTTATAATTCTACAAATAAATGTTTATTTCCTTGTGTTAAATAAAATAGGTTATTGAAGTTTGATAACATGAACGACGTGAGCTACAACATTAATGTTGCATAAAAAATAGAAAGAGACACTTGTATCACCTTAGCTTTCCACTCAATACAATCTTTATTTATATTATATAAATAATTAATATTAACACTCAATACAATCTTATTTCTATTATATAAATAATGAAGGTTAATTTAGGAAAAAGTTGGTTGTCCAACTACGCCATCCATGTATGTGTATTTTGGATATATGCATATAGCTATTCCCATGGCACCAAACTAAACTAGTTGCAAATATTGGAAAGTCTAAGAATATTAATCATGGGATACACTTCTTAGGAAACTGCAAAAGAAAATCTCACTTTGATAGTTTCCGGATATGACAACACCACCCAAAAGAAACAACCTTCGCAGTTTCCCGGTATGACAAGGAAAGGAATAGTTCAGGAATTTCCTGTGGCCGGAGGCATTTCAGAAACTGGAAACGTGGTCCATTCCTATGTATATGTCCCAGAGACACAAACGCCACAATCCTTTGGGACATACAAAGCTGAAAATAATCTAAAAAATCATTTATATAATACGTACTATATATCTAGTCAAGTGTTTAACACAGGTTCGTACTAAATTCCAGAAAGTGATTACTACATAAAAATCTTAAAATACATTTTATCATAACCTTTGCATTTTGGACATACAGATTTCACTGACAACAAGTACACCATTTCTGAACATGTTCAGCGGCTACTGCAGATTCTATTCATATATAATTGCCAAGAGACCTTTTAAAAGTTCTTGGTTGGTTCAACACACAAAGTAAAGTTTTCATGTTATCGTTTTAGTGTGTTTAGCTACAAACTTCTCTGATGATGCAAAATTTTCTAATCCTGTCATAGGCATGTGTTCACGTGTAACCTTGGCTTCCATTCCGCTAAAACGGCTATTTGCTTGTGCATTTCCCTCTCCATCAGACACAGGAGCAGGTCTTGTAGGAGAAGGAGGCTGCACCTCCACATCTGGATAGGCAGCTTTGAACTTTGCTCTCAATTCTTCATCAACTAATCTCACACCATTTAATTGGTTACCAAGTGATATCCACCCTGCATGAGTGTTATGCGTCCGTGCAAACAGTTCAAGTTTTCGGGTACGTGGACTTATCCTTTCTAGCATCGCATACATTTCATCTGGTTTTCGGCTTGTCGCTCGAATTTCAGAAACAAGGACATCTGTTTCAATGTTACGGTTCACTTCTGGATCACCCTTAATACCAACAAGACAATGTTCTTTACTGTGATTCAACCAGTGGCCTGTTCTCCCTGTTCTAATAATTCGCTGAAGCTGATTAGTCTTCACCCAGATAAGCTCTTCAATGCGACGATAACCCCATAGTTCCAGACATTCTCGTCCAAGTTCCATTGCACGTCCAGTGACCCAAAGGAAAATGAGACCATCAGTCTGCAGAGTTGGCACATTCAAATTCCTCATCTCATCATCAGCCATTGTTCCATATGGCAATTCCATGTGAATATCCCAGGGTGGGTCTGCCATAATAACACCAAACTGACCCAAAATATCCATTCTGAAATTGCGTATATCACAATTGATCCATTCTGGCTCCCCAAGCTCAATTTCTGAGCAATATTTTGTACGTAAAGGTTTTGGTGGTGGAAGGCCAACCATCCCTGGCATAGCTAGATCAGGAGTTGGATCCAGCTCATAGTGCACATATTTGCATGTCTTCAAATGCCGACAAGTGTCCAGATAAGTACAATCACCCAGGCTAATATCAGTATGAAAAGCAATTATTCGCCTGAAATGAACCTTCTCACATGCAATATAGGAGAATATTTGACGTCGGCAATCTTCTTTTGTTAAAGATTTACAATACTCTTTCAACTGGGTACCTCCTTTTGTTTTAAACTTTGCAGCAAGAGCAGTTTCTCTTGCAGTAGGACGATTAATTAGATCATAAAGTTCTTCACTTTCTTGGATTTCTGCAACTCGCTAAATGATTTTTTCTTAATCAATGCTTCAATATCTTTGATGTCATCCTCCTCTGTCCTTGGTTTGGAAGATAGAGGAGGTGGAACTAGACCAGGAGATGGTCCTATTGGTGGCCTTTGCATAGCAGGATGACCATTAAATCCCATCCCCTGTCCAGGAACACCACCAGGTCCAGGCATTCCCATAAAACCCATGGGTCTATGGACAGGTCTCGGGCCCATCATTTGTGGAGGTTTGCTTCCTGGAAACATTGGAGGTCTTGCCATTGGCATGCGATGAACACCTTGTGGATGAGGTGCACTGGATCCAGCCCACATATCTGGCCTCGGAATGCCGGCGTTCATACCAGCTGGGGCTCTACTTAAATCCATTCCACCAGCAGTTCCCATTACTGGAACAGCACCCATTCCATTTAAATTATCTGTATTTTTAGTATTTAGTTTCTTTGCTCTTTCAGGAAGCACCTTTGGCAGTCGGGTTCGGTCAATATTCAGTACCATTATCCTATTTTTACCACTCACTGCATATTCTTCCAAGTCTACACCTGCATTTTCATCTGCAAATGCTTTGAACGCCATTTCTACAGCTGCAATAGCCCCGACTTCTCCCCCAACTTCAACGAGAGTGTTCTTATCTTCAGGTGTGCAGTAACCATTTTCCTATTTCCTAAGAATCGCAGCAGAATCAATGGGCGGAAAACGTGTGTGATCCGCACAGCGATCGAGCAAAACATCAGCAACCATAACTTTGACAGTACTAAGAGCCTTAAGATGAGATCCAGTGGCATCATACTCGTGTTTGTCATCCAATCGAAGCGGACGAGACCTAATATCTGCTTCTTCGCTACCATTTACATAGTCCATTCTTGAAACATCATTTCTGTCTTCGGAATTCGAGACGCCACCTGTTGCACCCAAACCACTGTCTGAACTACCACCATGATGACGTTTATGTGGCCTTACCGTTCTATTCGGATCTGCTCCATTGAATGCAGAAATTACGCTCATAGAAAGGTCCAGAGAGCTCCCAAGGTTAGGTACAACCTTGTCAAGCGTGTATATAAGCTCATCCTAGACAATACGCGTAGCCTTAATGCGATCCACCAACTTCTGCCTTTTCTCCTTGAAGTGGATCAATTCGTCATCTCCCTCAATGTGCATATCTACTTTCCTTTGAATTAGCGACGGGACAGAAATGTACCAAACTAATTTTCCTTTGAATTAGCGACGGAAAAAAAAGTACCAAATAAATTTTCTTTGAAAGGGTTACAGCATAGATCTATTTTAAATACTTATCATCTTAAATATTTATCATGTTAGATGATCAGAGATATCTATTTTAAATACTCATTTAGTATGATGAACTGACAAATTTTTATGAATGGATAACTTTTTTTTTTTTTTTTTTTTTTTGAACAAAATTTCAACTTTGATGATATATTAACTATTTATTTTAAATACGGATTTAATATGATGAAGAGACATAATTTTTTATGAAATGGTATTGTTTGATTTATTTATTTTTTGGACAAATATGAACATTCAACTTTCATAATCAACCCACATAATTATACATCATATTGAACTGTAAAATAAACTTATTGGTTCAAACAAAACATTATATCCTAAAACTGCTTGCCAAAACCCAAATCATCCCAAAAACAAAAAAACATGTTAAACTCCCAAATCCTAGAAAGCATATCAAACATCTCAATGAAATATATATATATATGATATACAACATTATAATTCTTTTAAAAACCAAAAAAACATATTAAACTCCCAAACCCTAGAAAGCATGTTAAACATGTCAAACATCGCAACGAAATATATATATGATATACAACATTGTAATTCTTTTCAAAAAAATTATAAAAAAAAAATAAAATTTTTATACCTTAAATTTTAATAATATTAACTTTCCGTAAATCACCAACTCTTCATATTTATTAAAAATAAATCTAAAACAAATAAGTTTTTAAACTTGACAATATAAATAGATTTCCTCAAGCATAATCAAAACAATGAATAAGCTCACTGATAATTTCATCTGGGGTCAGGCAGAAAAGAGCAAATTTCATCTCACGAAATTACCCCATCTTTCTCTGCCGAAGAAGATGGGAGGATGGGGTCTTCTGGATTTGCGATCCTTTGGTATGGCTCTCTTATGCAAATCATTATGGAGGGGTGTTTTCGAAGCCGGGCCTTGAAGCAGAGCTATCCAATCGAAGTATCTAGGCAGAAAGGATATTTCCTTCTGGTACAGAAAAGAAAGCATTGGCCCATCCTATGGATCGCCAATTTGGTTAAGTCTGCATAAAATGGAATTTTTTTTTTGAAGAATCTGATATGGCATTTTCAATCCGGGAAAAGGATCCTTATCGGAAAAGACGCATTCCTAAGTGGATCGGAGGAGATCGTTGTCCCAGAATCCTTCCTCGCTTTCCTTCATAGAAGAGGTATCTTTTTCTGGGATGGTTTAATTTCTGAGTGGCTAGGTCCAATTCCTATGTGGCGTGATGCGGATAGTTTGCAAATGTCGAATGCCTTGGCTGCTCAATGGGCCCATCTCAGCATAAAGCTCAGGAACAGTGGCATTTTTCACTCATCGGAGCATGATGCATTAATTTGGAAAAATGCAAAAGGGTCTCATTCCATCCGGGTAAAAGATGTGTATCAGAGCCTGATTAAGAAAAAACGGTCCTCCCAATCTTTTATTTTTCCAACTGTTTTCTGGAAAGTGCGATGCCTGTCCAAGATGGTTTTATTCTCGTGGTTGTTATTTCATAATAAAAACCTATCATGGGAGAATTTAAGAAAAAGAGGGTGGCAGGCGTCGAGCTTCTGTCCCATCCGCAGGTCTGCAGCGGAGGATAATCATCATCTATTCATAAGTTGTCTGGGCACACATAAGCTTTGGTCATCTCTCGAGATCTTCTTCGGCATTCAGTTCTAGTTTCATGCTACTATAAAAGAAGCTTTTATGTGGTACAACGAGCAATCATAGTCTTGCAGGTCTGTTTTCATCATCTCTGTATGGTGCATTTGGAAATGGCGCAATATTCTCACTTTCAAAGATAAAAACCCTTCCCTCTAGGAAATTCTCCTTCATATCTCTTCTATTTATGAAGCTATCCCTATCCCTCCCCTCAAGCAGAAGAAACAGTTTATCATCGATCCTCATCTGGATATCTCATCTGTGCCGAGGGCGTTTTTTGATGGCGTTGAGAAAAATGGAGCATGTGGCTGTGGTTTTTTTATTATAGTAGATAAAGACACAATTTTTTCTATCTTTTGGAACGGAGGAAGAGGCACCAACAATTCAACTGAGGCAATGGCCCTTGCTGGCCTTTTATACTTCTGTCTCTTTCTTAATCTCCAGGGGGTTTCTATCTATGGCGATTCAAAGATCATGGTGGAATATGTCAAAGGAAAAAACTCCATCTCCAGCCCTCATCTTTTTGGTTGGATAAACAGGATAAAGTTCTACTGGAATCTTCTAAAGGAGGGCTCAATCCAACACATATACAGGGATAAAAATGTGCAGGCTGATGCTCTGTCGAAGAAGAGTCTTCTCGAGGCTCCTGGTCATTGGCATCTTCAGGTCTCCGTGGAAAGCGATATCTTCTTCATTCAGGATTTTTATCCTACTGACTTTTAATTTCGTCCTTGCAGGTCTTCAAATATTTTCAGTGTTTTGATGCCCCAGCATTATTCATCCACAGGCCTCTTAATCTTATGACGGGGTTTTTCTCCGGAATCTCTCCTTATAGTCTTATTTTTTTATGGCCGATTTGCGTTGGCTGTACGCATTTTTGAAGCGATATATCTCCTCATGTGGTCGATCTGCTTATGCGGATCCTTTTCTGTTTTCCTATATCAGTCTCTTTCAGTTTGCTGGGAGTTCCGTTTTCAGCCCTGCCCCCCCAGTTTTATGCATATGGTTTAATTTTGTTGATCCAGAACTCTTTACTGGGTCATATGTTTTTGTTCTTCAACATGTATATGGGACTTTTTATATATCTTATATAAATACTTTTCATCCTGAACTGGAAAAAAAAAGAAAAAAAAAAAGCTTAATTGAATTGTTAGATGTGAGGGTGGGATCGTGCGATCCCATTTCACAGTTTAATCTTAAACACTTTGAAATGAATGTAAATTCATAGTTGTTAAATGTTACTAGTTCAATCTCATTTTGAGGTGTTGAGTTGAATTATTAGATGTGACAGTGTAATCTTACTTGATTATGTATTATTGAATTAAGTTGTTATATATAATATTTGCACTTTAATTACAATTTTATTTCAAAATTAAATTTTATCTATTTTGAAATGAATATGAAATTATAAAAATGCTTGGTTTTTAGATGTCAAATCTCAACTTTATATGAGAGTGGAAATCTTTAATTTTTTTGGAGGCGATTTAGTTGAAGTTATTACATAAAACATGTTTTTAAGATACAACTTGAAATTAGTGAAAACTCTAAAGGATGTTGCTTCAACCATATATCTAGGGTTTTATCACTTTCCATAAAAAACTTCATTCAATAATATATATATATGGTGTATGCTTATTGACACTATGATGTACTTATTGTTGTTGGCTATACTCTCATATTCCAAAAACCTAAGGGATTATTAAATGTGCGTGTATGTAACTTCTTCAAAACGATGTCATATTATATGGGTTACTCAAAATTGCTTGGAAAATTCCATCCGCGCTGGACATGCCAATTGCCATTATTTTTGGAATCTTAAACTTCAAATTTCAAAATATTATCCTTGCTCGACATCGTACAATTATTTTTTGCACTTCTGTCATAGCCATATCCGTACAATAATTTTATGCTTGCCTCACAAGTTCAACACCCATAGTATTTAGTAAACCCTTATTCAAAGGATATGTTTGGGTCAAAGATAACACTTTACCTTAATTGTTAAATGGATTTATTAGAAGCCAAACTAAAATAGAGATTGATAGCTTTTTCGGCTTTGCTAACTTCTACTAAAGATTCGTGTTCGGGTTCTCTTATATTGCCTCGCCCTTATGTTGAGTGACCAAGGGAGTAGCAAAAACAATTTTCTTTTGGTCTGAGTCACAATAGAAGGCATTCAAGACATAAAACACAACAAATTTATACAAAAGGACGACTGAAACAAACATACCTATAAAAAAGTCCTTGACATGCGATTTTAAAAAGCTCACTAGACATTATGCTCCTCATTGAACATAAATAGTATTACAAAAACATATGTAATGAGAAGAATAGAAGCTTCAACTAGAGATGATTAAACTAACAAACTAAAGTTAAATTAAGAAAACCTCAAACAAAAATTTGTTCCATTGGCTCAAATCTAAAACAACTACTTCAATTATGCACTTTCGACAACCCATATACTAGACTTATCACAAAAGCCAAACTCCTGTACGCAATCATTTCAAAATATCAAGTACACCTTCTTGGAAATCACATTGATCAAGAGGGCCAACCAAGGGATTCATATACACTAGGGTTCCTTACCACTCAGCAAAGTAGACACTTGGAATCCTTATCATCCAATTTTTTCTACTAAGTATGAGTGGTCCATATGACAAGTAAAATGAGTAGACAATATATTTCTACTCATACATGAATTAATATGTAAATAGTTAATAGAAAGAAAGGAATGAATACAAGGAACGACATTGCTTAAACACAAATCTAAGTAAATGCTCACAAGCTGTCGTGATTTTCACCAAGCAAATCTAAATAATCAATATTTAACTATACCAAATAGATTGCTTTAAAAAAACCATTATCTTACCATAAAAAAGACTCATAGCACACAAAGCATACATAACCAAGGATATATTCAAATATGCAATCTCCCAAGAAACATAATATTTAGAGAAGGTGGTCCCTATGAGATACTCGTGAATAACTAGGATATAATTGAATGTAGCTAGTAGCAATGAGATCATTTGGTTATAATACAACTTAAAACACATAATACAAGGTATGAATTTTTATTAAAACAATTTGATGTTCATAAACATGAATAGACAACAAACTAGAAAGTGTTATAGACGCAACTTTTTTCGGGCAATAGAACAAGACTCCAAGAAAAATTAAAAGAAATAAACACATAAATTTCCAATATGAAATATAATACACAGCTTGTGACAGTAGCCTAGATAACTCAACAAACACATTAACTTCTACCAGTGACCAAACTCAAAGCCACTCCATAATTTATTAAATACGACAGGTTAAAAACAAAAGCAAGTCTTGCCAACAAAAAACATGTTTTCGCAAGCAGTTGCCTTCCATAAGAAAAAGAAGCAAATCCCCAAAAAGAAGCAGGCTGAACCTCCAAATCTGGATAAACAGCTTTGAACCTTGATCTCAATCATGCATTAACTAAAATCACACCAGTTAATTGGCCAACAAGTGACATCCGCCTGCATGAATGTTAACATCAGTGCAAAAAATTCAACATTTAGGACACAAGAACAAACCCTTTCTAGAATCCCAAACATTTCAGTACCTAACGAATTGTCGATGAATTTCAGAAACAAGAAAATATGTATAATGTAACAATTCACATAAAAATCAAAATTAATACCAACAAAACAATGTTCATTATGTGAGAAAAACAGAGAAATGTGCTCATAATCTAAGAATTCCTAAAGCAAACAAGACATAAACCAGACAAGCTATTCAATGCGACAATAACATACCTCCAAAAAGTCTCGTCCAAGTTAAATGGCACGTCAAGTAACCGAAACAAAATGAGGTCATCAATATGCAGAATTGGAACATTCAAAGACATCATCTAATAACAAGCCAAAGTTCCATATGACAATTCCATGCAAATATCCCAGGGTCGCTCTGCCAAAACAACACCAAACTCACCCAAAATATCCATTCACAAATTGCGTATATCACAATTGATAAATTGTGGCTCCCCAAGGGCAATTTCTGAGCAATATTCAACACCAAACTGACCCAAAATATCCATTCCAAATCCGTATATCCAATTGATCCATTGTGGCCACAGAGTTCAATTTCTGAGCAATATTCTGCACATAAAGGAATTGATATGGAAGGCTAACAATCAATGGCATACGTACATCAGGAATTGCATACAGCTCTAGTGCATATTCACATATCGTCATATGACGACATGCCCAGAAAAGAACAATTAATCAGACTAATATCAGTATGTAAAGAAATTATTCACCTCAAATAAACCTTCTCACAAACATAGTACGAGCATCTTGACGACGAAAATATTCTATCTCAAAGAAACATCCTCTTTCAACAAGGTACCACTTATGAGGTAAACTTTAAAGCAAGAGAAGTTTCACTTGCACTAGGACGATGAATTATATAATAAACTTCTCCACTTATCATGGATTTCTGCAACTGCCAAATGATGTTCCCCTAAACAATGCTTCAAGAACATGGATGTAATCGACCACTGTCCTCGCTATAGAAGATAGAAAAAGTAGAACTAAACCAGCAATGTCCTATTCATGGCCTTTGCATAGCAGGATGACCATTAAATCATCCTTGTACAGGAACACCACCAAGCCCAGGCATTCCCATAAAAACCAGGGGTTATCCACAGCACGCGCGCCCAAAATTTGTGCAGGTTTGCCTCCTGGAAACAGGAGAGGTCTCCAAGGACGAGGATGAACACCATCCGGATAAGGTCAACTGGATCCAGCCCACATATCTCACCCCAGATAACGGGTTCATAACAGCTACCGCTCAAGTTATCCATCCACCAAAAAGTGCAATTACGGGAACAGCACCAATCCATTTAAATCATCTGTAATCTTGTATTCAGCTTGTGCTGTTTCAGGAAGCACCTGTGCCAATCGGGTTCGGTCAATACCCAAGACAATGATCCTACTTTTACCAATTACTCAATAAGCATGCAAGGCTACACCAGCAATTTCAAGCAAATACTTCAACGACATTTCTACAGCTCCATAGCCCGAACGGCTCCCCCAAGTTAAAGAGAGTGTTAATATTTGAAGATGGCTAACCATTTTCCAATTGCATAAGAATAGAAGCAGAAACATGGGCTGGAAAACATTGGGATACGGACAAAGATCGAGCAAAACAACAACAACATAACCTTAACAGAACTAAGAGCATTAGCATGAGATCAGAACCAACACACAGATGGAACTAGCACACATCAACAAGCGGACAATCAGTTAGAGCATGGAACTACATGCAAAAAAACTAAGGAAGGACAAACACTTTGATATGATCCTTCATGAACCCCGAAAGTGGCCAGCATTCTACTGCATGAGTCACGCACTGATTTGCTACAAATGACAATCCGAAACTAGCAAGTTATCTACGGAACTCAGAGCAGGTGATGAGTCTTATCATAATAAACACCACTGCATTACCTTGGGAACGCCACCATAACACAACATCAAGAGCATTCTAACCTATTTTCTAATGAACCATTATTTTGTTCTTTCGATTTTCTTTTAGGGTTTTTGCTCTGCAATGTTGTGTGTTCAACCTTTACTAGCTAGATTCATCTGTGCAGGTTTTCTAACACATTTACATGGTATCAAAGTCCACAGGTTGCTAGATAAAAGGTGCACCAGTACTTTATTTTGTAGGTATTACAGTCTGGAGATCAAAGATCGACAGAAAAATGGAGTTTCCCAAAGCATCGATCCTAACACCGTACAATTATCACGAATGGAAGGACCAAATGGCTCGATACCCTCGTCATAAAGGGTTGTACAGGATTACCATGGCTATAGAAGTGGAACCCACTTCAGCCATAGAGAAATCCAAGTACCTCAACCGTATGGATGAGGCCCACGGATCCATATGCATGTGCATCTCTCCAGAGTTGCAGTTTCATCTATCTGCTTGCAATACTCCCAATGAGATTTGGGAAAAGGTTGAAGATCTCTACGGGAAACAAAATGAGATGAAAGGACATCTGCTCGAAGTGGAGCTGCTGTCATTGGATCCA
>APFE031693872.1:0-20600 GCA_000404065.3 Pinus taeda
AGCCCAAATAATTATCCATTTTTGGGGCTCATCATCACCCCCCTACTGAAAGTGTTGCTCATCCTCTGAGCAACCAATCTATCTCCTCATCTTCGATGGCCTTGGTGGCCTCCCTATGATCCCAAGCTTCTGAAGTGATGTCCTCTTCTCTGTCATGAAACCATGCTTTTCTCTCTTCTTCTTCCCACTGCCTGTGCTCCTTTTCTTGTAGCACTTTTGTTAGTGCCTCATCCTTAGCCTACAGCTTTTCCCTCTCTCTGTTGTTCATCAGATGTTTCCTTGTCTTTCCTTCTTCCTTTGATTGTTTGGCCACCCTTTTCCTCCAATTTCTTGGTCTCTCTTAGCTTCGCCCGAGCTTCCTGTAGAGAATTCTCAACTTCCTGTAGAACTGTCTATGAGTCCATCATCTTTATTTGCTCTTTCTAGGTGAAGGCTCTTGGCTTCCTCATTCATACATGATGGATCTCTTTGAAGTAGGATCCTCCTTTTGTTTAGCTTTTGTGTCCTCAATGAAAATTTTCTTCTTTGACTATTTTTTGGGGTCTGCCAGTTCTTATCTGCATGCCCTTTCTTGCCTTAAAATATAGTGGAAGCTCCCTCTTTCACTTCTTCTTCAGCTTGGGAGAGGTACTTAGGGCAGCTAGCACAATTGCTACCTCCCTAGCTAGGATTTCGGCTGATTTCTCCTTCTGCTTCCCTTTTTCAGGACTTCCTGTACAAAGTCCTATAGTGGTTGTTTTTTGTCTTCCTGTAGAAGCAGTTCTCTGTCTTCCTGTAGAAACAGTCTGCTAGCTTCCTGTAGAACCAATTTTCTCTGATTTGGCTTGCTTGGTTGGGGGTGCCTTCTCCTTAACCTGTGTTGTGGTTTCCTTGGGTGTGTACCTACTTGTTTGTACTTTTTTTTAGTCCTCTCTGCCCTGATTTGCAACCGTTTCCCCCTTGGCATTTGTGTTTTTATTTTACTCCCAACTTTGGTATGATTTTGTAAGTATATTCAATCAGATGGTGGCAATGGTGGTGAAAGGAGATGAAACTAGTGGAGGATGGAAGAATGCATGCCTCCTCAACAGACTTCAAGCTTTAAATACCTCTTCATAATCGATTCTGGCATGCCCAAAAGGCTCTACACGATGTTTCTGGTAAAAATACAGAACTTCCTGTAGAAAGTCCTGTAGCTTCCTGTAGAATGTTGAACCATGACTAAATTGTGTCTCGATCCTGAAAAAAATGAGTGTTCATGGAGGGGATGGATGTGAGGATGCATGGGAACTTGGTAGGGATCCTTCTGCTTGTGTTGGGAGGCCCCCTTTCCGCATTGTGTTCGTGTAACCTACAACAGTTTCCAAGGATTAAACTATTGTTTCTTTTTTCCTCTCTGTTTCTTCTTTTCTTTCTTGCTTTTCCTCTTGCTTCTCCTGTGGCTTGTCCTATGATGGCCTATCCTGGGTCTTCTTACCACTGCCTTTCTCTCTTGCCTCCGCGTGTTTCCTTTCTTCAATTTTGTGCCATACTCAATTAATGATTGCAAAAGAAAATAGGGGATGTTTAACTTCTATTTTGGAGGTAAATCCATCCTATGTCTGAATTCACTCAGCAACTGGAAATGATAGTTGTATAAAATACTGAACCACCCCTCACAGGTAATGTATTTCATGATCTGAAGGCTAACCTTGCTCCAAAAAGGATGTAAGCTGGTTGGTCTGGTTTCGTGAGAGTGCCCTGTTTCAATGCTCCGAGCAGAAAGGGACTATTGTTTTATGTCTTCCTCTTTTGATCCTCAGGACAAGATTTCTCAAGTGTTTGTATTTCAACTTTGCACCAATTCCCTGGTTATAATGCTTTTGCTACCCAAACCCGACTGTCAAAAGGGAATTAGGCTCCCACAGACAAAGTGCAGAGCTTAATTTACATCCTCAACATGCATACAATCATATAAAATTCACATTCTTCATGCACAGGTTAGCCCTCACAGTGGTTTATCGCTTATACCAGAGGAATTTCCTAATAGGAACTGTGGAAGAGAATTTGACGCAGAACCAATTGAAACATTCCATGTAACACACATGAAAACTACTATTCTGGATTCACAGGCAGGCTTGTTTCATATTTTTTTATTCAAAACAGTTTAGTTCACCACCTTTCAAACATATCATGCATGGAAGAGGCATGTTCGAGCCTACCTCTCTTCGAAACTCCAATTTGTCGAAGAAAAATCCAGACTTTTCTGCTTTGGAAGGTTGTTTTTTGTGTTTCCTGTAGAAACTTCCTGTAGAAACGCCTGTAAAGTGCCCCTGCGGGATTTTTTTTAAGAAACGACAGAAATCTCGAGAAACCAGGCAGGAATCTTGCAGAGGACCAGTGGTTAACTGATCTGGACGTGGTGGACATGTGCTCTAGTTGTGACCGCAGTTGAACAGAGGGTGGTGAGAATTTCAGTCGAGCATCATTTAATTTCAGCGTGATTCACGTGAAAGAGTGAAGTGGCCAAGTTTATTTGGCCACATGCAACTGGAAGTGTTGTTCCTGAACTGTTTTTTTTCCCCTGTAATCACTGCCGTGAATTGAATTGAGGTTTAAACGGCCAACACTCCTGGTTGCTTTAATTTTCACGTAAGTCAGTTGTCCATGTGTACTGCGTGACTTCCAGCTGAGTGCTAGAGAAGGCAATCAGCTTAACCTTGCTATATGCATGGCTTAATTCCACCATTCCATTCATTCAGGCAGTTTTTAGATTAGATTTGTGCAATAGAAGAACAAGTTTCAGTCACGTACCTGAAGTCAAATGGCTGATGTGAGGTGTTGTGGCTAGTCATTGTTGCATGCACTAGTTTATTTGGTTGCATGAGGGATTTGTTGAAGATTTTTGGTTGTTTTCCTTGTGCAGGTGTCCTCTGGCCGGATGCACGCTGCAGAAGTTCATTTCCACGCTCAGATCTACACCTTCAAGCTGTTGCTGCTGAATTTTCACTGGACTAGAACTTGTTTTCGCCATTGCTTCCAAATGATCGATCAGATTGATCTAAAAATTGTTGAGCATGTTCCTATCATCATGATGTACCTCCCATAGAAAAAATCATGATCAATGGATGCAAAGATTTCGAGACAAATGGAAAATGGCTGAAGATTTCAGAGAGTAATTTCTCGAAAATCGTGCATCAAAATTGGCTGAAACTATTTGGGTAGGCTACTATCACCCATGTGCATCTCCCCATGAAACAGGTTTTGAAACGGATGCACGGATATGGAGAAAATGAAAAAATGGCTGAAGGAGATGGAGGCTGATTTCTCAGAAACCGTGCACCGGAATTGGCTGAAACTACTCAGGCATGTTGCCATCACCCTTGTATAATTCCCCATAAAAAGGTTTTTCAAATGGATGCATGGTTTTCAAGTTAGGGCAAAAAAAAATTATGTTCAAGGTATTTTTGCTTCAAGGCATTTTGCAGTTTTGTTGCATGGTAAGAAAAGTGAACTTGGGTTGTGATGCAGGTATGGATATGATGGAGGAGGAGTTTGAGGATTGCAAGAGGACTTCTGAACTCTTGAGGAAGCTACCATGTTCGCCAAACTGCCTTTTTAAAATCCATTTCTAGCTTCCTACAATTTCTACAGGAACTTCCTGTAGAAGCACAATGAGGTGGAAAAATGATGGAGAAAGGCGAGGGATGGACACAGAGGTTCTTGTAGGCCTCACCAACAGATTCCCACCATAAGATTCCCTTTTAAAATTGAATTTGGTTCGTCCAAAGGTTTTACAGGAAGTTTCCTGTAGAAATACAGAACTTCCTATAGAAATGCCTGTAGCTTCGTATAGAAAGCCCAGACCTTCCTCTGCCTTTGTTTTCAATGATCCTCTTGACCTTCTATGTCGTTCTTGCAACCTGCAATTATTCAATGGAAATTGTATTTATTTTTCTCTTTTTTCTTCTTTTTTTCTCTCTTTTTTTTTTGAAAACAACTAGGGCGCCTCATGGAGGTTTTCACCCTAATTGCCTGCCCTAGGCACCTCCAAGGGAGGTTTTCACCCAAGGATCTTATTCTTTTTTCTTTTTTCTTTTTTTTTTTTTTCCACCCATTGACCGCCTCATGGAGGTTTTCAATCAATGAGCCAATCTAAGGCGCCTCCGAGGAGGTTTTCACCTTAGATTTTTCCTTTATTTCCATTTTTTCATTTTTTTTTCTCTTTTTTTTCCTTCTTTTTTTTTCTACCTACCCTACTTGAAAAACAAAATCATTCTCAAGTATAAGAATACTTCCAATGGAGCCATGTGCACATCGAGATTAGAGACAAAATGATGTAATGGCTTGAAATGCATGCTTTGAGAGCTATCTGGATTTCAAAGAACAAATTATTTGACTTTGAAGGGATTAGGCATAGCTGAAGAAGAGAGTATTGCTGCAACTTAGTGGACATTTGAAACCATATCTCAATATAGCTCTGATATCCTTGGCCCTTTTGCTGATCTGGATCATGTTCCATGTCACCTTCTACCATGACTTTTTCATCTTCCTCTTTTTGCTGATCTTTCTCTTGAATACATGGAGGATTTGATGGTAACCATGAGGGAACTTTCTGGATCTCTAATTCTAATCTCTTCTCTTCATCAAGTGCAGCCCATGGTTCCTTGATCTCCTCCTTTGAATCTTCTTTTGCTGAATGTGGTCCTTCAATGCTTTCAAGATAATCTCTTTTTTGCAATACTCTTCTTGAGCTATGGGGAAGATCATTGAGCTCAAGAGGAGTCATTTGGACATGTTGTGCCTCAGCATTGCAATTGGGTTGAGCTACTCCATTGTATGGTTTTGGGAATGGTGGTACGGGTAGCTGAGTGGAGGTGTATATTTGAGATGGATGTGGATGGGGTTGTGGTGGGGCAAGCATTTGGGGTTGCCTTGGTGGAGCAGGAGGCGATGGTTGTGGATGAGCAGGCGGTGGAGGAAAATGAGTGAAATGGTTGTGGATGAGCAGGCGGTGGAGGAAAATGAGTGAAAGGAGTGTTGTACTGGGGCCTCCACCCCTGATGAGGTGTATTCCACTAAGGCTGTGGCTGAGCATAGGAGTGAAACGAATGAGCAGATGGTTGGGCATAATATGAATCTGTGAAGGAACAAGGAAGAGGTGTGAACCAGGAAGGATGAGCAAGGGGGCCCCAAGAAGGTATGAAAGTGGCTTGATAGGGGTCGTAATAGGTCTCGGATGTCCCTTGCAGTTCCTGCTGGTAAGGTATGGGTCCATGTGATCTCCTTTGGTTCATGAAATTGAGTGGTTCAGTGACTTCTTTGGCTCTATGATATGCAGCTTTAAGTCCAAGCAATGAAGGGCATTGATTCATAGGATGGTATTCTTCATAGACAAAACACACTTCTAGGGAGTGCATTGGACATTCGTTCCTAGGATGCTTTCTAGTGCACCTAGGAAAAAATATGACCAAAGCCCTCTTGGCTTCCTCTTGCTTCCTTTGGATCTGCAAGGTATCCAGTTGCATGGGAAGAAACTGCCTCATATCACTCTTGAAATCTTCCATATGATTTGCAAATTCATTATCGGACAAGGCACTTCTCTAAACATTTCTGCTTGTAGCCATTTTCTCCAGAGGAATGTTTTCTTCTTCTTCTCCCCTAGAGGTTCTTCAAATATGCCTTTATGTCTGCCCAGGGGTTCTTCTTAATCACAACCATCGAAGAAGAGAGAAGGTTGGCTGTGTGAACTAGTGGGGGGTGTTGTGCAAGTATTTTTCTGACTGATCTCTACTCTTACAAAGCATGAAAGAAAAACTTTTTGGTTGATTTTTTTATTTTTCTTCTTGTACCTGCAAAACTAAAATAGATTGAATTGCAACTAACTATCTCAATGAAATGAAAATGTGGAATTGAAATGAAAGCAGGAAAGGACTAATCTATTTTGCTCAAATGAAATTGCAGGAATGAAATGCTAAGATACGCTTGCAGAATGGAAATTACAAAAACGAAATGCTAATCTACGCTTGCAGAATTGAAATTGTGGAATGTTAATCTATGAAAGCAAGAAATGTCTACCCTACTTTTGCGGAAATGAAATTGCAAAATGGAAATGAAATAAACTACTTAGCAGAAGGTTGTAGTAGAAAATAGAAGAATAGCAACAATCACCAATACTCTAATGCTTCCCTGGAAACGACGCCAAAAAGATGGTGGGCCCCAGTATTGCAACAATAATGTTGCAACTCCCGGGACTCCCTTCTTTAATTTTATCAACCCGCTAGTTCGTAACAAACTTGGAAGCGACGGTGCTGTATGTACAAGTACTAGCTCTTGCCGCAGGTGTCACTTGGTCAGCTGGCACAAATCCGCTAGGGGCTTAAGCCAACTTCTATGAGCTCTAAGAAGAAGCTTTTTAACTGATGGACGAAAGCTAACTCAAAGGAAGCTAATCTACTTGCAAAAAGAAACTGAAATCCAAAAAGAAATGCAAACCCTAGCAAACCCTAATTCTACCAGCTAGTCCTATTGATGCAAGAATGAGAATGCAAACTACCGAAAGAGATTCCATTACTTCTATGAAGGTAAAATGCATGTGGTTAAGTTATCACTATCTGAAGAAAACATCTTTTTGTATTTTTGAATAAGTTGTTAGAATTATCATGCATGTGCTTTTAACTGGCTTTTGACTGTGAAAAGGTGGATTGGCGAGAGGAAATGCTTGGAAAAGGTTGGGAAGGTTCAGAGAGGGTCTAAGGAGTCCCTAACACTCTTCCCCAGAGTCTCACAAGGTTTGGTTATCAGGAAACCTCACTTGTGAGCTTCTATAGGAAGTTTCCAGGGGTTCTACAGGAAAGTTCAGGATTTCTACAAGAAACTCCAGAATTTCTACAGGAAACTTGGAAGTCGGTTTCTAGGAGTTGGATGAGTGAGGGAAGGTGCATGGAAAAATATGGAGGTAGGATAGGGGTCTAAAGCGGCCTAAGGACTGCTGGATGGAGTGGTGAGGAGGTGTAGAAGGTTGACTTGGCTTGAAGAAGGCTAAGGCAATAATTGCACAAAAACTAGGGTTATGTGAGCAAATGTGGAAAACGTGAGGTAAGGATTCTAAGTAGAGGGTGGAGTGGATGGCGCTAATGGAGAATAAGCAGATGAAGGAGTGGCACAGGTGCTCTGCAAGTCGTTTTTCCAATCTGAACCAACAAAGACTTGTAAATTTAAAGACCTAGTTATGTTGACCTAATATGCTAGCTGTTAGTAAAGATAATGAACATAAGTGTAACCTTCAATGAAACCATGTATTTTAACTCATGCAACTAAGAAAATGAAATTCTGAACTTGTAACCAACTTCTACACATGAAAATCAAACACTAGTGATTGCATGGAAAAGCAAAATCAGCGTTTTTGTGGGCAGCAAAGTCATCCTAGTCACAGCTCCTGATCCCATTGAGGGAGAGGTGAAACCACAGATGTTTGTTGGCCCTTTTCTTGAAGTTGTTTCTGTTAACAACCTATCAACTAAATCTGAGCATGAAAAGCTATTTTACTCATCAAAGACAACCTAAATAACAAAACGAGATTTAGATCTAAATAGCATATTTTATTTTAGGAATGCAGCAAAGACACACGAAAGTAAACAAAGGAAGTACTGGGCACTTGAGATGGGCCCAAACCCAAGAGCTACAGCCTCCTAAGAGAGATTTAGAGCTGGTGAAAAGCTGGATTCATCTTTATTAATCAAAAGAAATGTTACATTCCAAAAAATGTCCACAAGGAGAAGTTGAAAATGTGCTGAAAGCAAAGCTAATCCATTGCCTAAAAATCGAATTACAAAATGACTAAATATTGGCTAACCAAAATGACTAAATACGAGCTATCTACTGGCTATCAAATGGCTAACCAAAATGAGGCCCTAAGCCCTCTTATTTATACAAATTGAGGACCCCAACAGTCCTCCTAAAATTTAGGGACTCGGCTGCCCAAAACTTGTAGTTAACAACAATCCTACTTTACTTGCTTGGCTGCCCTTGTGCAAATTTATTTGGTGGCCCTTGAACTCCGAGCTGATGGTGGATAATTCGAGGTAAGGGCCCTAAAATGAAGGGGACACCTTCCTACAAATCCTCTCACTTGTTCTCCCACGAATTTGGCTGCCAAGTGCTCATTAAAACCTTCAATTTTGTCTCCAAATTGACCAAAAAGGCTACACAAAGCACACATTAGACTTGTTGGCATAATGACTAACCCAATTCACTCTATTAGCATAATTATAATAAAAAAATGCAATAAACTAATGAGAATTGTGGATTAAGTCGAATTAGGAGGTTGAATGAGCCCAAATAAGTATCCATTTTTGGGGCTCATCACTACCAACACCCTTGACTTGGACTTATAGACGCAAAGAGAATATTTCCTTCATAAACCCATAACATTCAAGATCAAAACAAAAACTGGCTTGTATCCTTAGAGCCTTGCTCTATTTATACATTCCCATGGTCCACGGACCATGGGCAGCTCGACTCACTTTTTATTTTCTACATTATTTTAGAGCGGACAACCCTTTGACTTTACTCCTTACAATTCATGCTCTTCACACATCACGGAGCCTTTACCATACTATTACCCAAAATTGTGGGCTTTGAGCCCCAAAACCATTACACGGGGCCTCCGCTACACAAAAATTGTTGCTAACTCAAGATCATGTGTCGAGTAATTCTATTAGTGCTCATTAGGTTTCCATGACTCATAGCCTACTACCTGTCCTTTTTGCATAAGAGCTCCACCATGTCCTCTTTTGTAATCATTTGTAGATACCACAAACTTTTTATATGTATCTGTAATATTTAACACTCGAGCCTTCATCAACAACTTCTTCACTATTTGAAACTATCTGCACATTGCTCTATCCAATCAAATTTCTTACCTTGTCTCTGCAGTGATGTAATAGGATATGCAATGCAATATAACTTCATTATGAACCTCCTATAATAACCCGCTAACCCCAATACCTCATCCACATTTCTAGGAGCTTCCCACTCCATGATAGCTCTTATTTTCTAAGGATCCATTGCTATGTCTCCCTTGGAAACAACGTGTCCGAAGTAATGTACCTTTGTTTCAAAGAAACTGCATTTTCTTAACTTGGCATAAAACTAATACTCTCTCAATAATCTCAACATTTATACTAAGTTCTTAACATGTTCTTCCTTATTCTTAGAGTATTACAATATGTCATCAATGAATATAACAACAAACTTGTCCAACAAAGAATGAAACACACTATTCATCAATCAAATTAACATAGATGGAGCATTAGTCAAATCTAATGGAACTACAAAAAAATCATAATGCTCATACCTATTTTGGAAATTTGTCTTGTAAATTTCCTCTTCCTTAATGTGTACCTCATGATATCTGGATCTCATATCGATATTTGAGAACACTATTGTTTGCTTCAATGGATCAAAAAATCATCAATCCTCAAAAATAGATTCGTGTTCTTGATGGTCACCTCGTTCAACTTCATGTCATAAATGCATAGCCTAAAGTACCATCCTTCTTCTTCAAAACTAATATTGGTGCACCCTAAGGGGATACACTTGGCCTAATGTATCCCTTGTCAAGAATTTCCTTTAATTGCAACTTCAAATCTACTAATACTAGAGTGCTCATCCTGTATGGTGCCTTTGATGCTGGTGCTACCCTGGGTATGAACTCAATGGAAAATTCCACTTATCTATGTGGAGGAAACTATGAAATCATTGCAGGAAATACATCCTAAAATTGTTGCAAGATCGAGTACTTGTTGGATACCTCCACTTCCTCAACATCCTTATCTTTATTTCTAGAAATATGCACTACAAATAACACACACACTTTTCTGTAACTACGCTTTACCTGCATCGCTGTCACCATTCTAACTGATGTTTCTATCTTCTTACTATGTAATATGATTTATTCTCCATTGTCATCCAAACACTCAATTGCCTTGTCGTAACAATCACTTTCCTCCTATGAAAATAGAACCAGATAATATCTAAAATCATACTATATGATCCCAACAACAATACATTTGAATGTTCTAAGCTAGGCATAACATTCAGCTAGAATGAACAAGCTATTACCGAGTGATACACACTCTTATTTGCACCTGTAGCCAACTTCACTAACCATGATTCTACATGCCCTTATTTATTCAAAGTACACTTATCCACCAAGTCTGACTAACATAACTATAATTAGATCTAGGTTTAATCAAAACGGAAGCAACTTGATCATAAATCTTACCTTCCATCTTGATAGCACTTAATTGGTGATCTTCCTACTTATTATCCAACACTACATAAATCTGTGGAATGCTCTATCCAACATCCCAAACTGTCGATGCTTCCTGTGCACTGTAAATATAAGGCCAACACTCTAACAGTCTTGTACCATCACTCTTCTTCTATCGCCCTCCAGTATCTGACCCATGTACCTGTCTAACCATGTTGAACTCCTTATTTGGTGCAACATTTTCTTTCTCATCTTCATCTTGTGGCCTTGTTTTCTTCATCATCCATTTAACTTCACATTTTTCTTTTCCTTTCCATCTTTGCTAAGATTATGTCCTACTCTTTTATTGTTGATAACAATGTTTGAAGTTACCAATGACTTATTCAAGTGACCGAGGCTCATCTTAGATAATCGAATCTCTAAATGCTAATGGAAATCCACTAAAAAATATCTGAAATTTTTCCTTCTCATCCTTAAGATACGTTAAATTCCTCAATAACTCCAAGAACTTACTCGTGTATTCCTCATCTGTCATCAATCCCATATTTATCTCATAGAATTCCTTAGTTGTTATTGTAGTACCTATATAAAAATTACTTCTACCTTAAAAGTCTCTTGAATTAATGCCAACTCAACTCCTTTGTGCTGATATCTCTATCCTCATTCACATCTTCCCACAAGATATCTACTTTTCCTTTGAGGCTAAAGATATCTATTCTAGCCTTCATGTTCTCTGTGTACTCATGCAACTCAAAGAACTTATTCATCCCGAGTAACCATGGTTTTAAATCTTCTGGATTCCTCAAATATGCATCAAAGGTAGGTGGCTTTTCTTTCTTAAACTCATCAAGAAAATATCCCCTATCACTCCTTCTATAAGGATGATAACAATGACGATCATAGTGCTTGTCAGAACTAGAACAAGAATATAACTTGTATCCATCACCTCTTCTATCTGGAGTATATAAGGACATGCCATATTTGATCTTATCATCTCTATCTGACCTATGTCCACTATGAGATATACTTCCATATGCCCCATTATTCCTATCTTCCTACTCACATCTGATCCGGAGTGGCCCCTACCTTTGCAATTCTAACAATATATCGAGGATTATTGTATTGCGTTATGTCCGTTTCTTCTATGCCTGCCCGATTCTATCATTATCGACTTTGTAACTTCTTATTTATGCCTTCAATCTCCTCAATGTGTATACTATGTAAAACGAGTTCCCAACACCACGCTTCTCATCTAATCCGTAGGGAAAGTCTCATGAACTATAGTCTATGATATTCCTAGTCATCTTTTATATTCTTCGTGTAACTATACAATGTTAGCTAAACTAGAACATAATATAATCAACATACCTTAGTATAGTTCTGGTGAGGATAACTTGTCTGCAAGAGAAAGCATATTAGCACAATACATGTATAAGCATAATCATAATAATACATAAACATCATTTCCACAATTACCAATGCATGAACATATCGACCACATACCATGACCTCATGTACAAAAACTATCATGATGTCAATGTGTGCATATCAACATATGTATGACACACATTCATACACATTGCATACAAACATGACATGCATAACCAATTCATAAGTGACATATACTCATGATAAACTCATCCAACATCAAGACCATCAACTTTGACATGGTGACACAATTACAACCATGACCAATGCCATGAATACACAACATTGACATAGATCACAAGCATAGAGAAAAAATATATGCAACCAACATGAATACATGACCAACACACTACCCATCTAGTCCAAGGGATCAACCATGCTCTAATACCACTTTGTAACACCCTCCTCCAACATTCACCCAATCTAACGTGCACTAGGGTAAATATGTGACGATATTCTACTATGATGTGATTAAAATCCCCAAGTATAGTTAAGGAAGTGGAACCGACAAATAAAATGAAACTGACCTTTCACACATTCTATATAATCTTCAAGAGCCACCCAAGCCTTCCAGGTGACCATCCCTTGAGACAAGTGGACATTTCACTACCCTAGAACCTCAGTCACTTCCATGACAACTCATGCATGCGACTGGGACTCTCCATTCACTCCCATAGCAAGGCATCCATGAGATTGGGGAAATTTTCAACTACTTCTGAGCCAGTGACCCCTACTTCTCTACCAATTTTTCAAGGCCAAGACTCAGGCCACTTCCTATGACTTCATGAAAACTTCAAAAATGATGAAGAAAATTGAGACAACATTACTAATGCAAATATTTGATCAATGACTTGATTGGATCCCTACTATCCGTGACAGACATTTCCTCAAACATGTCACAAAAATGCATTCTATAGGTCATAACAACATATCTGAGTATGGGGGTCACATACTTATCTATGATTCTTAAAGAAGCATTGTTGCCTTATCAAAATAGTTGCATTATCATCTATTAGGTCATATATTCATTGTACATTCATTTTAAAATTAAAACATGATGAGAGCCATACACCAAGTATGTCATAAAACATACTCATAACCATCATATAACTAATAGAAATAACATGCATATAACAACCCTATAAACCACATATAATCTAGTACATTTAGCCAATCACCCCCATGCCATATTCCAAGTAGGAATGTGGGAATCAAAACCAAACCAAGTCAGGTTTCCTCAGGCTTTGTCACAATCCCCATCGAATCACTAGGCCCTAAACAAGCATGGATTCCACGCAATTTCTCCACCTACAACATGAGGAATTCTCTTGTCCCATAGTATTTAGGCTTTATTGTATATCCCACCATACAATAGTCGAGGATTCATAGGACTAATCATGAATCCATCCTCTAGGCTTTACCTTATATCCCATTATTCACTAGTCAAGGATTGATAGGCCTCATCAAGAGAACAAGCATCTATTCTTTACTGTATATCCCATCATACAATGCTCGATGATTCTTAGGCCCACCAAGGCACACAAAAATTTGCCTTCCACAATCATAGTTTGGCTAAGGGATTCATAGGCATTGTGTTCTTTCTTTCAGAGACCACCTCACTCAGATTTGAGACCATATGTTAATCTAGATCAACCAAATACAAGACAACCCATCACATCATGTTTATCCGTAAATCGAAAGGTAGGGTTGATGAACACTATCAAACCTCAAAAAACCCATGCCAATGATAGAAAGAGAACAAAATACACAGATGCATGTACCATGCATGCCCAAAACTAGCAAGGAAATCACACATCAAAATCGATACCTAAAAATAATCTCAATGTAGCTAATAGATGTTACACTTCCTTGCTCGATCTTTTACTTCTTGGACCTTCCTTTGCTTTCTCGGTCCAATGGTGGAGTGCTACAAGAATATTCTAAGTTTGCAAGAGTGCGGGAGAGAGAAGATAGAGAGAGCTCCAGAACTAAACTAACAAAAGGTACCAACTCATCCTTAGAATACATTATATTAATGAGGCCTCTATTTTTTTCAATTTTCCATTATTTTCCTTAATTTTCTCCTAAATTCCATTGTTTTCATAAATAAAATGCCAAATTAATGCCTCATGCCCTTCCAGCCTTTGCCATTTCCTTTGCCAATTTTCTTAGCCATAATAAACCAAATGAATACCTGCACTTGTATGTTTTTCCCAACATTCAGGTTGGATTATGTGTCCCATGACCTTTGTTATTATATTTTCCTTTATTAGCTTTATCACATGGAATTTTTTACTAAGGTTGTTACAACCGACTCAGATCGGCCTTTGTCATTAACCTCTCGAGATCATGTCGGTGATAAAACTTCATATAGTGATATTAAGGTCCATGGGAAAAATGGTAAAGTCAAGTTTCCCTATAGGTTATGTGAAGACAATCATCCTATTTACCATCTTCCTTCTCTGGATGAATCCTCAAAAGTTTTGGAAAACCTTACAGCTTCTTAACCTTGACTTCTGGCTAGTTATCCAAATCTTTCCCCTAATCCTCCACTAGATGATGAAGTGATTGATCATAATCCAAATAAAATCAATCTCACTCTCTCTGAATGTGAATCCCATGAGTCTGTTACCGACCAACCATTGGTTGAGGTAATGGTTGACTCGATTCCAACTTTAGTTGATCGTACCTTTCCCGTAGAGAGTAAAGTGAATACCTCTCACATTCTTCCATTTCTTCATATTCTAATGAGATGGGGGGGAACCCTCCCATTTCAATGGAAGAGAGAGACAATCCTCCTGTTCCCACAACACAAGGATGAAATTATCCCATTACCGTAACATAGCAGAAAAATTATCCTGCTCCCATAACACAAGGGGGAAGTTCTCCCATCCCATGACACCCCCTGCTAGTAGTATGGTTAGTTCCTTTGTTTGGAGTCGATTGGAGAGATATCATCTTCCTCCTTATGTGACCTTCTAGATTATAGTATAGAATTATAATATGTCTATACCTCAGAGAGTGATAAACGAATGGGTGTTTATCAATATTTTGTCCTCAACTACTTGGCAAACTTTGAGTTCTTGCATCTTGTGCCCATTACCCAAAATCTTTTGAATTTTAACAGAGGAACCAATCAACTATTTGGGATCCTTCTTCATTTTCCTATTACTTTGGGATAAAATATTGTCTATATTAATGGGAAGGTATTCCAAGTATCTTTGGATTTTATTTTACTCCTTGGGTGTGACTATTTTTATGGCATGGGAGCTCTTCTCTCTTCACTCTTTCATGTGAAGCATTTCCCACATGAACGAAGGATCGTCATCATTGACTAACTTTTGTTTGTTAGTACTAATTTGAATCCTAATAAAATAGCATTCCTAAATGTTCCTTATATGTAAGTGGTATCTTCCCCACCACAGATTAATTTTGTGGCAACTTGTTCCATACTAGCATCTAATGATGATCTAGTAAGTTATGTAGTACATTATTTATTGGGAGAATTGGAGCCTCATATTTCCATTGGATCCTTTGATACCTTATAGAGCATTATCCTCTCATATGATTAGAACCTCTTGGAAACTATGGGATTTTGAGGGTGATGATTAGGTCCCTCAAACAAAGTTTTTTTTCTTATGTCAAGCTCATTCAAAAATGAGACAACTTCTTGGGGAAAAGTTCTATTTCTTGTGTCAAGCTCGTTAAAAAATGAAATAAGTTTTCATGAACATATTTCTTTTCCTATTTCAATATCGTTAAAAAATGAAAAAAATCCCCTTCTAAGCCAAGCACTTGATTAGATATTGTAAATTCTCAGTTGAGTCTCTCACCTGATCTCATAAATGAACCTTCATTCCATCCACCTATTAGTAAACAATAGTCTGCTTAGGTGAATTAAATGAAGCTTGAGGGGAATGTGCCTACAATTTATTCATTATATTGGGGGCGTGCGAACTTATTTCAAGCATAGTTTTTCTCTATTTCAAACTTCTGTAAAAAATGAAACCACTCTCAAACATAATTTTTATCATGTTTCAAGCTTGTCAAAAAATGAAACCAATTTCAAGCATAGTTCCCCATGTTTCAATATTGTGTAAAAAATGAAACCATTCTCATCCTATTCCTATGATTTCCATTCTTATCTCCCTATTTCTATCATACGAGCCTTAGTTTTCTCTTTCAATTGTCACAATCTCCTTGTCCAGCATACACATTCACTTGTTTTTCTTACCCTTTCCTAAGGAACCGCTATGAAGAGTGGTCTTATTACCCAACCACTTGACCTCTACATGTTTTAAAAAGTTCCATCATAATGAGAACCAATATTTATCCTTTTATACCACTCATTACAAAACATGGATTTCTCTTTCAGCTCTTTTCATAATCCCTAAACGTGAAAATATTGTCGAGCACTTGTATTTTCAAATTCATTAAAGTAAATGAAAATACATCTACTCATTATAAGTTTAACCCTTTTCTGGATTAACATAGACTATTTACCAAAAATTAATACCTTAGTCGAACATGGCTAATAGGTCCTCCTGAGTATTGTTTTCTACCTCTTTGGACTCAAGAGACTATTGAGGAAAAGGACCCTTTGGAGTTTTCTTTTTCAAACTCTCTAAACATGAGAAGGAGTAGAGTTAACTTCGTTGGACTTGTAAAAAAATTAAACATCAATGTAAGTGTCAAACATGATGAGGCCTAACCACTCCTTCTCAAGGTTCATTATACATACTTAGAAGGATTCATCTAAGGGATGAACTTACAGATGATGCATATGTTATCCTCCTCAAGCTTGTTAAAAATAAAGAGGTACCGAACAAAAATGGCAGGGAAATTGGAAAATGGATTACTCTACTTGTTAATGGTAGTGAGCCGATCTTGAACATGAAACTCCTCCACTTCATCTTTGTGGCCGTTCAGTTGCAAAATATGCTTGTCTTTTGGTGCATCATACCTTTTCAAAGCCTTTGTTATTTTTTTTGGGTCAACGATGCCAATTTCATTCATTTTCACTGATGTGTTTAGGAGAAGTCATTCACTTGATATCTACTATGATACGTTTAATCCTACATTCATGTTTTTCCCTCCTAAAACAATTCCATATTAAAATCATTTTGTCTCAAATCATGATACTAGTTTCGTGTCGTTTATGGGCGATGCATCAAGGCCCTCATGTGATGGTTCTCTTCTTGTTGACATCAGCTCATTATCCAGGAGGTTGACTTGCAGACTCTACCTTCAATACCTTAGAACTTGTATACATCAATGGAAATTTTCCTCACTCCCGGTGAAAGGTTTTTGTCACTCGCCTTCAACCAAAAAAATTTGTGTGGTGCTCGACTTCAAGTAATTCATTCACACCATGAAGATTGCATTATTCTACCTTAAGATCCATTAACATCAACAATGGTTTCTCTCGCATTTGTTAACAACTTACATCATTGGCCAGTAATCATATGTTGTCTACCATGTCTGACTCTAACTTCCTTATTCACATGGTTAGAGTGGCACGTTAGATGATGCAATGAATGAGATAGAAGACCCCAGATCTAGGTCCATCCATCCAGGATGTGATTTGAGGATTAATACACGATCATAACATATGATAGTGATTATCATATGAATAGTCCTCCAATCATTGATCCAGCCTTTTTCATTAGTGCCATCATTATACATGTAATGTTAGCTTATGCGTTGACTATGGGTATGCTTCCCTCAACAAATATATCATGATGAAAATACATTGTAGTAGATGATGATTTGACGAGTTTCTCTTGATTCAAACTTGTCAAAAGGTAAATCACTTCAATCATCATTCGTCATTTCTAACTTTGTTCTTTAGGGTCAATCTGTTATAGGCCATTTTGTTGCATCTAAATAGGCCTACCAACTAGATCAATCAACATCCATGAACACCTTGTCATCATACCTACAGAAAGCTCTAAGCATGACTCTCCAAAATACCTATGTTTCTGAGTTTGACTGCCTCATTATAATGCTTTTAAGTCCCAATGGTCCCTAGCGGTTTAGGGACATATGTTCAGCAGCAAGTTTCTCCCTTCTCCACCTTCTTTGATCAACAACAGGTTGTCCCTTGTTTGGGTTGTCTTGATTCTAGAAGCTCAAGAAAAATAAAACGAATCCCGAAGCTTCCTCTTCTAGAAGTTCTATGATTTGTTACAACCTTTTACCTTGGATAAGAACTCTGAATTCTATATGATCTTGGATATTTAACGTCTTATCTCTTGAGCTCATCCTCCCCTTCTAAGTGGATCTGAAGCCTAGATTCATAAATGGAAATAACTCCTAAACTACCACACTCTCCTATAAATATATAGCCATCTACAAGATTAGGGCTGGAATTTAGAGACTAATAATACCGTCGTGTTGTTTCTTTGATGATAAGATATTTATCATTTCCATGTATTAGGATGACCTTGAGGTGTGCATTGTGACAAGAAAGGATAAGTCAACTTGGGGAGATCTCTACAAGATCAATTTCCACTTTTGGTTGTAAAATCTCTCCCTTCCATATCAATACAAAGAGTATAACGTTTTCCTATATTTGTTATGTTATGTTTACATTCATATATTTCAATGCTATGTTGATCCATTGAATAGAGTGATTGGACAATGCTACAAGGTCATAGATATTTGGCTTGTGTTGAGTGTTTGTGGAGGTTCTAATTATAGGTACTAGAGCTACGACTCGAGCTTATAGGCCCAAAGGAGAATGAAGCTTGTGATGGATCCCAAGTAAGCATATTTCCATTCTCCAATTTCTCTAACAGTAACATTATATTATTTGCTTTCTATTGTTCTATACTAGGCCACTAGGTCTAGGGAAGATACTTTTGTCTACAGCCATAGGTTTCATATAACAATATCCATTCTCAGTGTTTCTCCATTGATTTTATTAGAATGAAATCACCACATATTAACCGTAAATCATACTAGAATGGGTCCAAAACCTTTTAGATTCTGAAGAAATTTACTTTTTTCCTAGTGAAGTGAGGACCATAGACATTGGTTATATATCCAATTTCATCTAAGTCAATTAACTAGAAGGAGGCCAAGATAATATGAGCAGTAGGTGTATAATTATTACTTTCGAGGGTTCCAAATCATAACAAAACTCCATGTGTGACTATTGGCATACATTGCTAGTGATTGAAAACCTTTCGAACTCTAGAATGCAATTTCACATATCTTTTCACTAAAACACGTGGGAAGTATCACCATAGGAATTTATAAATAGATATGTTCCTTTAGAAGAATTTATTCCATGATATAGTTGGGGACTTTAATGTTCAAATATATTATATTCATGGAATTTTGTTTTGGGTATAGGGAAATTTCTCTGTCATCAACATGGACTATCCTTAATTAGCTAACATTTCTCCAACTTGTCTGATCAAGTCCTTGTTGTGGCTATGCTATCCTTTTTTTACCATCTGTACTAGCTTACAAGGATCTTTAAACGTGTGATGGTAAATGCTTAGATAATGAATGAAAGAGTTGGATTCATGTTGAGTATTACCTTTTCATTTGCTTTCCTTGATATTATCTTTGTGAAGCATATGAATATGATGATATAGAATAGTTTACCTATACTTCCCAATTCCAATATTCTACTAGTTCTAATAGGATTTATTCACATAGATCCATGTTCTTTGTAGTGGCATGTGTATTATCTTCTTCAATTATTATTTTAGCCATCTTTGGAAAGGGTTCTACTCATTTTCTTGTTGAGTCTTCAACTTGTCCTTTTCTGAAATTAATAAGGAAATGGATTACTTCCTTCCCCATTTTGGAGGATTCATGATCATCATGTTTTGTTGAGATATCCTCTTGGGAGGTTAGAAACTCAAACTTATTTCTATATACAAGTTTTAGTCATGAACTCAGTGCCCCTTAGAAGCACAGATACACTTTCATTTATGTGGATTTTCCAAAGCGATATTGGTTTATATTAGTGGACTAATAAGCATGAATTCCTTCAAGGTAAGAGGGAAAGCCTTGAACATGTGGCCAAAGGCATGGCACCATTGACATCAAAAGAGGATGTACCCACATTTTAATAGCGACTCTAGATATTTTCTTCATAGTAAATATATATTAAAGCTAATAGATGCTATCATATAATCATATAGATACACATCGTAAAATAGGATGTGCTATCATCCTCTTTTTGTAGACTTAAAAAAATTAACTAAGTTGGCAATGGAATTACCGATTCCATCGAGAGTTTCTTATTCCTAGTATTCCTTTAGGAGAGAAATAATTTAGACATGCACCAAAATAGCTAAAAAAATTCCTTCTTTGGGTTGTATTTCTCCTTCTATAATCTCATGAAAAATCATGGCATTATTGAAGAAGTAAGGATCTTACTACAAAATTTATGTTCTACTCTCCATACAAGAAAAATTTTTTGTACATAAGATTTGTCTCCTAACTTCAACTTTATTTTCGATCCACTAGATCAATTCTTTTACGAAAAGCTACATCCCTACAAACTTGTAGATCAAAGCATTATCTTGAATATATTAAATGTATTCTACAATCTTGCTATATTGAATTTCATATTCTGAATCTTGCATTTCACTAGATTTTGACTCTGCTAATATGCACACAACAATAGCTTATTTAAGTGGCCTTTCTCTTTTTTGATCCATAAATTGTTGTCGATATTCCACTTGATAGTTCGTGACAACAGTTCTCATAAATTATACATAAAATCCAAAATCTACACTGTTGGGTCCCTATAATACTAGTGATTACCCCATTACTATTGTAGTTGTACCCCTTATTAATAATTTTGTGCCCCTATTGTCCCCATATTATTATTACTAGGCCCCATAGAATCCATCTATTGTTATTTTTGTGGCTTTATATTATTATTGTTAGGTCGGTTGGTTTATATTGTGAC
>APFE031693873.1:3077-34669 GCA_000404065.3 Pinus taeda
AATGTTGGGTGTAGGAATTACTCTCAAGGAAACTCCTCAACACTTAAATTGTCAACCTGGGGGATTCGTAAACTTAGAGATGAAGCACAGGCAATGCCAGAGATGGTATGAATATTTCTAATGTCTATCCCTACCTTTTTTAAAGGAAAGATTTCAGAATCAAACTAAAGAGAGAAAAAGGCAACTTGAACCATCAAAATAATCTAAGACTGGAACAAGGAAGAATGCATTTGCAAACGAGATTTAGAAAGAAAGGGGAAATCACTTTAGCTAACTATTGATCAACTACTGAGTGTGTGTTTTTCTTTAGCAAAGACACTTTAGTAGTCTCATCAGACAGGCCCTTCAAACATACTTATATAGATATGTCCTTCTTGCACTAATTTGTCCTACACTAGTGCAGTCTACTTGCACTAGTGCAAAAAAAGAGATCTTTGCAGAGGGTATAAATGGTGTCTTTACTAAAAGAATTTTACTTCCTGCAAGGGCTTGAACTTTTTCAGGTTCAAAGCATTCAGATATCGTGGCAAGAAACTAGTTCTTGCACCAGATAAGAGCTTCTTGCACTTAGTATTTAATTCTTGAAATAAGTGTTAATTACTACAAGTGTTATCAAATTGCACACATAAAAATGAATGTTTCTAAATTTAACAAAGTGCATAAATAAAGAAAAAATCCATATAATCTATCCTATCATAAAGTGTTAATGAAAGTAAGAAAATTGCAAGAAGTAAACTAGAAAGGCTTACTGTATCACACGAACATGCACTGGTGCAGGTTCATTTCTCCTGCTTGGACCAGGTGGGGAAACCAATCAAACAAAACTATAGAAAATAAATAGCACACCAATGTGCACTGGTGCAAGTTTATTTCTCCTGCTTGGACCAAGTGGGAAAACCAATCTGAAATCAAGTACAAGAAAATGAATAGCACACCAACATGCACTGGTGTAGGTTTATTTCTCCTGCTTGGACCAGGTAGGAAAACCAATCCGAAATCAGGTGCAAGAAAATGAATAGCACACCAACATGCACTGTTGCAGGTTTATTTCTCCTGCTTGGACCAGGTATGAAAACCAATCTGAAGTAAAGTACAAGAAAATGAAATTTAACTACTTCACACAGTGGATCCACTTTCACTCAGACAGGAATGCATGTGCTAGAAATTAAATCACGCTTGTCAATATATAAACATAAATTACAAGAAACATGAAAATAGGGTAAACGTGCTAGGTTGGTTGGGCCCTAGCCAACTAGTGTGTTTCCCTTTCAAATAGAAATGTGGCTTAGTACGTGATCAATTCATCATCTTTCAAACACATAAATATGATTTATGAAACATGAGGCGGAGCTCCCTTCTTATTAATTCATAGAGGAAAATTCATGTGTGAATACATAGTCCAACCCAGATTTTGGTGATAACAAAATACAAGCCTGTTACTGCCTCCCTGGTTATATCTCTATTCTATAAAAACTTCTGTAAAAAAGCTATCTCATCCTATTTACATTCCTCATTATATAGATCTTTGGCCGAAGGCCAAAAAGATCGTTTAACCAATTACATAACCGATATGCATAATTTAGCTTTCGGCCTTCAAAATTAGGTAGTTTAACAAAACTGGTCATAGCCAATCTCCAGTTGTTCGTTCTTCATAAATCCAATTTCAGCTACCTTTGATAAACCCTGCTGTTGTGGCTGAACCTTGGCTGCCTTCAGATCTATCTTGCTGTCGTGGCTGAAGCAGTGCAAAATGAGGCATAGTACTTTCAACCTTGTCTACAAGTCCATTCATTCTGGGTTCCCCATCATCTATCAGCATTTCCCTTGCTTTGGTTGTTATTCACCGTAGTGATCGAGTCATCATGTTAGAATTCAATGTGGCGACTTCATGCAACCTGTTCTACTAGCATTCTACTTCTTCATCTGAATCTGAAGTACAGGAACTGTCACACTCCCATGAAATTCTTCCATCTTCAATCGGGTTCACCCGATCCTAGTCTTGCACCGTTATCTGGTAAATGAAATCTAGCTCATCGTCACTATTGTCCTAGCTCACAGGTTCAATGTAGTGCGCTCCTTCAGCTGGATCAAGTGGGACTACTATGCATAGGGACTTTTTCTCAAAAATAATTTTCCGCTTCTTCAGGTAGATGACCCCATTCATATCCATGGCCCAGTTGATTCCTAACAGCGCCGGGTAAGGGTTACTATCATCCACAATCTCTATTACTTCAAAATCGGTCTGTGTGCTCTCACCTTCGATATCCACTATTACCCCTTGCAATCTTCCCATGGGTACAATCTTTTGTTGGTTTGCCATCCATAATTGAATAGGAGACCACTGTAGCGTGAGCTTGCCCATGCGTTCCCATGTCTGTTTTGGTAACACATTTGTGTCTGAACCTAAGTCTAAGATCACTTCATCCATTTCATACTCGCTAATCTGCATCATTGGTCTCATTTCCCTTTCGGTGCACAGTGCATGCCTTCCCAATTTTCGGACTACGCGCAATTCACCTGGTCCTGCAGACCTAGCAATCAGTGCTTGTAGTCCCTTAGTCGCCTTATTGTTGTGTAGTATCTTCATGCATGTCTATAAAAAGGTAGTAAGCATAAAAGGATCCATTCCTATTTCTGGTTGATCCTTACTACCTAAAGTAGAGACCTTCGTGAAGGTCTTCTTAGCTTCCATAAATGTTTCTCTTGTGCACTCCAATTCAAACTCAGGTTCCTTTATAAGAGCCTTATGTACCTAGGTATCTTCTTCAGGCTACTTTCCCTTATCTTTCCCCATGGTTGCGCCACTTCTGAGCATCATGTTCACATTGGGGTCTTCTTCGTGTAGTTCAGACCTCATCATTTGGATATTTTGCGTCATAGTAGGCTGCAGCAGCCCTTTTTTGTGCATTTGTGTGATCAACGTTGGGCAATCTACCATTTCATGATCAAACTATTCACAATACAGGCAAGATATTCTCATTAGGTTGGTACAATCACGAGCATAGTGCCTTGGTCCTCTGCAATTGTAACAGATTAGCTGTTTGTGCCCTCGTCCAGGTCCCATTCCACCTTGCCCTTGTCCACGTCCTTGGAATCCACCCATGCCATTGTTGCAGCTGGATTGAAGCCTCACATTTCTATCTGCATTCAATAGGTTGGAGTCCTATCCATCATTATCTCATAGTTCCGACATGTCTGCTCATCATGGCCTACTGATCTACAGAAGTTACAAAATAGTTGCTGTGTAGTCTGCGTATACTTCTGCAACAAGTGAGAGTTGTTAGTCATGTGCTTTCCTCCCACTTGATAGATCGCACACCACGGCACGGGTGCCGCACTTGGGCCCGCCTGTGCCTCTGGCCTCAGTGGCATCAGACCTCCTCCCGTTAAATAGTTTGCAAATAGGGGCAATGATCCTTATCATGACCCTGGCCTTGACATTTTACGCACCACACTTCTTTGTGCACTTCCAGTCGGGGTGCCTTATTCTTCTTCAAACTCTGCATTTTCAAGCATAGGTTTTGTAGCTACGTGTGGATTTCTTGGATTCCCAACCCTGGATCTTGTATCGATGTCTCACGCAACCTCATCACCATTTCCATTGCTTCTACCTGGGTTGAGAGCTTCTGGTGAGATAGTGTTGTCCTCAGATGTGGTGTTAAAGATGATACGAACCATGCGTGGTGTTGTGCATCTGTCAGTTCATATTAGCCTCGAGTATTGTACTCTTTAGCCTTTGATCTAGATCCCAGGGGGTTTTTCCTGAAAGCATCGCAATCTCCTTAAATTTTATGATCGACTGCGTTTCTGATTTCGGTCGACTAAACTCTCTATTGAACGCGATTTGGATTTCCGCTATTCTTGCATTTGGGTGATCGTTCAAGTGCTTGATATACCAAGTCAGCGTGTGGTCCTGCAGCACGCTTACCAATGTGGCCTTCTTAATATTATCATCCATAACCCCGTGAGCTTCCCATACTACTCTTACTACGAACCAAAACTAATTGGGATCTTCGTTTCCTACTCCTCTGAATACAGGCAACTTGATCACACTTGCCATACTAAATTGCTGGTTTGGTGGAGGTGGTGTGGGCGAAGTTGGAGGTGAAGAAGGTGATGGGAGTGGTGGTGTTAGCGGGGATGATAACTGCAGAATGCGTTGCCTGATCAAACTAACCGCACTCCTCGAAGAAACCTAAGCACGCTCTTCCTCGCTCGCTCGTGGAGGTGAAATTAAAGGATTGTTTCCTAACCCTTCGATACCTTTGTAGACCTTTCCGCTCTGCATTGTTCCACTCATTAATGGATTCACATCACCCATTTTTCACATAATAGCATCTTAATCTAGGTATTCAAAGATTTGATGTACTTACCTCGCGGTCCCTTGAGAAAACATCTTTCTGCTTTGTTGCAGCTGACAGTCGTGTCTATTGCAAATTCAGTGATAAATCCTCCTATTATTCGATCCAGCCAATGGTCTAAAGCTCGCGTGATCTTATCTTCAGATTCCTCTAGCCTACGCACCAACTTTGGAGCCCACACTATGGGTTGATTAAGCTTGCACCTTCCCTAGTTGTCTGCTAGCCTTGCGATCCAATCATACAGCTCTGAAGAGAAAGATGCAAAGAAGATCTCATGGATTTCCATATATATGTAATGATCCAGCCACCTCTTCTTAGATATCTGCGGGGTTTTGTTTTCCTGTACCATGAACTCGTGAAGCTTCTGATCCAACCAATCTTCAATTTCCTTCTTCATAGGGTTCGAGCATTCCGACATCAGACATCACTTAGGCAGATCCCGGTCCCAGCAACAGAACCATTTTTTGGCTTGATGGGGCCTGACCCAGGTTCAAAAATGTTTAGCCAAACAAATCCAAAACTAGCAGCCCTTTCGGCAATAGTCCACGGAGTGCGGTTGAGGTCTCACCCGAGGTAGTATGGGAGGGTGCTGGAACTAGGTTTCCACACCCTAAGGATGTCTTGATAAGGTCTGGAAGTTCGCGAGCCTATCCTGCATGCTGCGCTACTTACGCGTAGCAGCCTGTTTAGTGCAACTACCTTCGCATAGCTAAGACAACTAGAGTGAATGTTCTTTACCCCTTTATGCATTTAGTATTATTATAAATATTGGATTAAATTAAGTAAGTCCAATACTTTATGTAATTAACTTAAACAGATGCATGCACAATCATAAACCATAACAGATGCATAGACCAAGATATAGAAACATATACACAATATTCCAAAACCAACTTATCTTTGTTAATTCTTTGTCCAGTTACAATCCACTTCCTACCCTGCACACTCAGTTGCAGGGGTTTGTGCACACAACTACAGACTCTACTAGGTCTCTATGCACATAGCTTTAGAGCCTCTTCTACTATGACCCATGACTCCAATTTAAAGACTTATATCAACTATTTCTTTCAAAAACCCATACACTTTTTATCTAATCTCCACTTAAGCTACCTTCTACACTTAGAGTTTCACTCTATTTATACATTCCCATGGTCTGTGGACCATGGGTAGGCCGACACATTCTAGATTAAATTATAATATTTTAGGATGGACTACCCTTTGACTTGACTCATTAACATCCACGCTCCACACACTTTGCGGAGCTTTTATAATACCATTACCCAAAATTGTGGGCTTTAGGCCCTAAAACCGTTACACAAGGGATCTGCTGCCCAACAATCCCAGTTGAGTCTTTCACTTGATCTCATAAACAAACCTTCATTCCATGCACCTAATAGCCACAAGTAGTCTACTTAGGTGAATGTAATGAAGCTTGGGGGGGATACACCTAGTGGTAAAGTTAAGTTTCCCTGTAGGTTATGTGAAGGGAATCACCCCATTCACCTTTGTCCCTATCTGGACAAAGCCAAAAAGGTGTTGGTTAACCATCCTGCTTCACTACAACGACTTCCATTTGGTTACAGGAGATTCTTCCTTTCATCATGCTGGGGGCATGTAAACAAATCTGAAGCATAGTTATTCGTTTCAAGCTTGTGTAAAAATAAAACTAAATTCAAGCATAGTTCTTCATTTTAAGCTTGTGTAAAATGAAACTGAATCCAAGCATAGCTTTTCATTTCAAGCTTGTGTAAACATGAAACTGAACCCAAGCATAGTTCCCTATGGTTCAAGCTTGTGTAAAAATGAACCCATTTCCATTTTTAACCCTCGTGATTCCATTCTATCAGCCTCTTTCGTCAGATGAGACTTGGTTGCTTTCATCCCATTGTCGCCATCCCTTTGGCCGATCATACACCTTCACTTGGTTGTTTTACCATTTTTGAGGAACAGTTGCAATGAATGGTCTTATTAGCCAACCTCTTCACATAAATTATTATGTTTTGAGAAGTTCCAACATCACCAGAACTAGTTGCTATCCTAGACATCACTTGTTCCTCAATGTGGAGTCCTCTTTAAGCTCTTTTCAGACTCCTGAAATATGAAAAGATTGTCAAGCGCTTGTCCTTTTCAGCTCATTAATGGATTGGAAATGACATCTACTCATTATAAGTTTAACCCTTTTTCAGGCTTAGATAGATTATTTACAAAAAAGAAATATGTTGACCGAACATGGTCAATAGGTTCTCTCTTGTATTGTTTTACGCTTTTCTGGACTTGAGAGACAAATTTACGAAAATGAATTTGTGGAGTCTTCTTTTTGTCCCTTTTCAAACTCTCTAAACATGAAAAGGACCAAATTATCTATGTCGTTAAACTTGTTAAAACATCAAATACTGACAAACTTGTCCATCTAGACAAGATTGAGTTTCACCTTTGCTAGACTCGTTAAAGCATCACATAGCGATGGATTCACCCGAAGGGTGGAATTATACAACAAGCATATGTTATCCTCCTCAAGCTTGATAAAAATAAAGAGGTACTGGTCAGCAATGACTGGGGGAAATGGAAAAAGGGAAAAACCACTTATGGTAGCAGGTTGCTCTTGAACATGACACTTTCACTCCATCACCGTGACAATTTGGGTTGGGTTATCAGCTTGATGGTTATCATACCATTGGTCTATCGTACCATCCATCACTTTGTTTTGGGTCAATGCTACCAATTCATTTCAGTGTTGCCAACATGTTCAAGAGAATTCATCTAGTTAAAATTTATCCTTTGCAATACCATAAACCTTCATTTTCATGACCGCCATTCCTGAACCTTGCGTCATCAGTAAAATTCCGTCTCCAAAATCATTACACTCATTTCGTGTTGTAGATGTGGGATACATCAAGACCCTCCTGCGACAAGTCACTTCTTGTCGACATTAGCACATTATCCAAGAAGTTGACTTAGAAACACCCTTCCTGTGCCTTGAGGCTTGCATACATCAATGGCGAGTTTCTCGCTGCCAGCGATAGGTTGACATCAATGACCTTTGACCAAAATACTTTGTATGGTGTTTGACATCAAATCATCCATTCACACCATGCAGAATGTACTACAATACCTTGAGGATCATTGTCATTATCAGTGATTTCCTTGGTGTCTGTTAACGGCTTACATCATTGGCTGGTAATTAGACAGTCTCTTCCCATGTTCGACTTCAAATCACATATTCACATGGTTAGACTCGTACTTGAGCAAACAATTGAACGAGATAGAAGACCTCAGATCTAGTTTCATCCATCCGGGTTGCAATTTCAGGAGTACTAAATCATATGTACAATGGATTTATGTTGATGGTGATTCTGATCATGGGTGTATATCTGTAGATAACTATCTATGTACATGTAATTAAAGTTTATAAGCTGAGCATGGGTATTCCTTCCCTCAATGATTCATGTAAAAATAAAAGTATCATGATATATGTATTGTAATTGATGCAGGTCACCTTCCACTTCGAAACCTCCTCATCACATCGTAAAGCATTTCATTTGACATTGGCATTTTTTTGACATCATGCTTTAGGAGGTAGCTGTTACAGATGCATTTGGGCATATCACTCCCATCATCCAGATCAGTGTTTTAGGGCTCATTAAACCCTAATTCTAGTTGCTACATGTCCTAAACAAGTCACCCTTTTGAATGCCTCCTTCCCAGACAGTTTCATGACATGAAGACATCCTGAAATGACCTCTAGAGGGACCATTGTAGGTAGGCCCATGTAAGGGTGTGCGACAGAGTAGTTGAGTCCATGCCAGTGTGATCTATAGAGCACTTAGGCCTCCTTTAATTTGCGTTGGGCGAGTTTCAGTGAAATTCACATAGGGTTTGGGGAATATTCTTATATTTTCGAGTCATCTAGAAGGTTCCCTCATTTATCAATTCCTATGAGCTCGAAAATGGATGAGGAATGAGTTAAGATGCATCCTATCCTATCTTCCATTCCTCCATGGAACTAATTCTAAGTATGGAAGCCCATTCAATACCACCATTTATGACAAAACCTCCTTCATATCCCTATAAATTGATCACTCATCTAAGTGATCAGGGGCTGGACTATGTTGAATTGTAAGGAGATAATGTTGCTATGAGAATTGGTTTTGAAGCAAGTATTGTAATGCTACAAGTTTGTCATGCTTTTGATGTCATGTGGATGGGATCCAAGCTGGAGAAATTACTTTGAATCAGACATGATGGCTGTAATTCCTTCTTCTATTCAATAAAGTATTTGAACCTTTCTCCCATATGTTTGTATTGTCTTATGATGCTTATATGTGTGAAATGTATCTAATTCCATTCACTTGTATTCAATATATCTTTTGCTTTGTTTGGTTCTTTGTCTTCATTTGTATTTACATGTACTTCTCAAGCATGTTAAGTATGGGAAGGAGCGACAAGATCAACACAAAGGAGACAAGAAGAAAGTGGAACTACAAGTAGGTCTTCTAAACTTCTTTGTCTTATCTATCGCTTATAGGAAAAGGCTAAAATGATTTAAATTGTTGTTATAGATATGGCTACTTATCTAGGCAATTAGTATTTATCCGTAGATACCAACTTCTCCAAAACAGGGGAGAACTCATCCAGGTGGATATTGGTGGCCACCTAACTATTCCACCTAGACCCTCACCATTGTTTCTTTCAGTTTTTTAGTTTCCTTAATTGTAGCAAAATTTACTATGTTTGGCATATTTTTAGGTCTTAAACTTCCGAAGCCATTTTGAGGCCCTAAACGATGTTTTTTTTGCAAAATTCATCATAAAATTTCAAGGGTATTCGTGTTGGCAGTTGTATTCCTCAGAAATATCTTTCCAACGAGATATCATACGTGTCAAATAGAGATAATATGACTAAGTTACAAGCCCGGGAAGTTGGCTGCCCAACTAACCCCAACGGGGCACATAAACTCTTGGTGTTACATCTCCTCAGGATAGGGGTTTGGTTGTTTAGGGTTTTCTCTTATTGTTCAATAATAAAAAGGCCCTTGAGCATCACTGTGACACATTTCAGAGGCATGTAGCCACCACATCTCTTCTCAGAGATAACCTACCATCGCCTGAGCTATCTTATTTCTATTTTGTTTGTAACCATAGTTCAATATTTTTAATTAATGAAATGAAGTGTTTTTATGTTGCATCTCTGTGTTTATGAGTATATTTGTAAGTTTTTGCATTCCTGTTTAAGTTCATATCAGTGGTATCAGAGCGGTTTTCTCTTTCTCTATTTTTCTTTGCATGTCCCCAACAAGGTCAGGGTATAAGGAGTTAGGGCTCCATCTAGTTGAACCATTGCAAGATCAACCTCGTAAAAGCCAATGACCTCACATGGCAGAAGAAAAGAAAGATGAGGGGGCAGGAAATCCTTTCAAAATGTTTCTAAAGAAGCCCTCGAGCAACAAAGGGATGCGATGATGGATAAGTTTTCCCAAATCCCTCGACAACTACCCACAGTGGATGCATCTTTATCCCGCATCCACTTTGGAGGCACCACTCCTTCTAACGTACAAGTTAACTTCGTTATTCCCATATTCGAAGGCCTCATAGATGAAAACAGGCAATGAACAAGGTCACTATCCAGAATAGGTACCCAATCTCATGGATTGATGACCTTCTCAACTAGCTCAAGGGGGCCAAATATTTCAACAAGATTGACTTGAAATCAGATTATCACCAGGTGCCTATCGAACCCTCCGATGTGTGGAAGACTACTTCAAATCCAAGGAATGGTTTTTTGAATGGTTGGTCATGCCATTCAAATTAACGAACACCCTTACAACCTTCATGAGACTGGTGGATGACATCTTGCGACCCTTCACTAATGCATTCATGGTGGTGTATTTACATGACATCTTGATCTTTAGCTAGAGTTGGGAAGAGCACTTCCACCATATTCGATAGGTCATTCAAACCCTTTGACAACACAAGCTATGTGCTAACTTGGATAAATGTACCTTTAGCCTAACCTAGGTTCAATATCTGGGGTACATCATTGATGATCAAGGTGTACATGTGGAACCATTCAAGATACAAGTCATTTGGGATTGGCCAACCCCAACCACTCTAAAAGAGCTGCACATATTTTTTGGTCTTGCGAATTTCTATCTTAGGTTCATGTTGGGGTTCTCTCATCTCACTTTCTCTTTAAGTCAAGTCACTAAGAGCAGAGTGAAATCCAAGTTCTTTTCATTGGAAATGCAGCGGTGGGTATTCTCTGAGTTGAAGAATCACCTTTGTTCTGCACCAATGCTCACATTACCAGACCTGCAACCACCATTTGATATTGAGACAAATGCCTTCGAATATGTTATTGGTACGATCCTTACTCAGTGTGGGCATCCAATGGCTCACCACAATGAGACACTTTCAGACACAGTACGAAATTACCCCACTTACGACAAAGAAATGTATTCCATTGTGCAGTCCTGCCATCAATGGAAGCATTACATTTTGGGGAAGGAAATAGTCATCCACACAGACCATTGACCTCTATAGTTCATACAGACATAAGGGAAGTTGCAGAATGATTATCATAAAAAATGGTCCACTGATCTGCAACAGTTACATTTGAACATTAAGTATAAGAAGGGACACACCAATAATGTCGCTGATTGCCTCAGTCGACCACTGGTCATGGTGCTAATCACTGTGCTAGACTCCTATGGGCACGAGACATCAGGGTGGTCACATCTTTACAAGAGAGATCCAAAATTCGGCAGCATATACCAAACACTCCTGGAAGGGAAGAAAGTTCCAAATTTGCATAGTCAGGATGCTTTGTTATGCCACTTGGGACACATATGTGTTCCTTCAAGTGAGCGTGCAAAGATGATTTGGGAGGCACACTATAGTCAGGTTGCTGGACATTTTGAAGTAGAGAAAACCATGGTGGTATTGCAAAAGTATTTTTATTGCTCAAAACTTTGTCAAGATGTTGGGAAGTACATTAGATTTTGCACCATCTGTGCCATTTCCAAACCAACCATCAAGAAGTAAGGCCTGTATACTCCTCTACCTACTCCTATTTGGCATTGGGAATTTGTCTCCATGGATTATATGTCGGGCCTTCCTTCTACTAATCACAACAACAATTTATTTTTCATGGTCATCGACAGATTCTCTAAGATGGCCATCATGGCAACCTGCAAGAAGAGTATCATAGTAGAAGCCACTGCAAAGTTCTTCTTTGAGAGAGTGTGGGTACACTTTGGGATCCCACAGTCCATTATCTCAGATCAAGATAGTAGATTCTTGAGTGCATTTTGGTCAAGTTTCTCATCGATGATGGATATAAAACTCACTAAATCCATGACTTTCCATCCCAAAACTGATGGCCAAACAGAGGTTTTCAAAAGGATGATCGTACAAATTCTGTGCATGTACAACTCGAAGCATCCACGCATAATGGATGAAAGTCTCCCCTATGCCCAACACAGCTACAACAGAGCTCTCCACAACTCAACATGCCACAACGCCTTTCCGGTAGGGTTGGTATTTCAACCATTATACCCCATTGATGTGGCCATACCGTTTACAGCCACTCAGGTAGATTCGGCTCATGTGCAGTCTGAAGCTGAAGGGCTAATAGCTTCATTGATCACATTCAACACATCTGCCAATAGGGCCATGATATATTGGAGAAATCCAATGCTAAGTACAAGCATCGCCATGATCAACATCGAGTGTCTCACAAATTCTAGGTAGGTGAAAAAGTTTGGCTACATTTCCACAAGGAGCGCCTTGCTGGACACCACCGCAAGCTTCGCCTGCTTTGATATGGGCCATACACCATCACCAAGGCCATCAGGGACAATGCCTTCAAGCTTAGCATCCCACCGTTCCTTGTTCTACACCCAATTTTCACTGTAGATCATCTTTGGCCATGCTTTCCACCATGGTTGGACACATCTGGCATTGCGAAATAGCTCGCACCAATAGATCTCAACCCGAACTACATGGAACAAGCCACAAGTGATCAGATCATGGACACACAGATCAAGAGCACTCAACAATAGAGGATACAACTATATCGAGTTGTCAAAGAAGGCCAACTCCTTCACCAAGGCAAATGGCTCACTAAGAACCAAGTTCAGCAGAAGTTTCCTCATCTCATGGAGGAACTCAACACAATGGAGACCATTGCTTCCTAAGGGGGGAGGACCGATCCAAGTGGATATTGGTGGCCATGTAACTATTTCACTTGGACCCTCACCATTGTTTCTTTCAATTTTTTAGTTTCCTTAATTGTAGCACAATTTACTATTTTTGGCATCTTTTCAGGTCCTAAACTTCCACAGCCATTTTGAGGCAATAAATGACGTTTTTTTGAAAAAATCATCACAAAAATTTAAAGGTAATTGTGTTGGTAGTTGTATTCCTCGGAGAGATATTTCCAAGGAGGTATCATACACGTCAAACAAAGATAATATGACTAAGTTACCACCCTGAGAAGTTGGCTGCCCAACTAACCCCAACGGGGCCCATAAACTCTTGGTGTTACATCTCCTCAGGATAGGGGTTTGGTTGTTTAGGGTTTTCTCTTATTGTTCAATAATAAAAAGGCCCTTGAGCATCATTGTGACACATTTCAGAGACATGTATCCACCACATCTCTTCACAGAGATAAGCTACCATCACCCAAGCTATCTTATTCACATTCTGTTTGTAAGCATAGTTCAATATTTTTCTATTAATGAAATGAAGTGTTTTTTTGCTGCATCTCTGTGTTTATGAGTATATTTGTAAGTTTTTGCATTCCTGTTTAATTTTAGATCAGTGGTATTAGAGTGGTTTGCTATTTCCCTGTTTTTCTTTGCATGTCCCCAAAAAGGTCAGGGTATAAGGATTTAGGGCTCGATTTGGTTGAACCATTGCAGGATCAGCCTCGTAAAACCCGATGACCTCACATGGCAGAAGAAAAGAAAGACAAGGGGGCAAGAGATCCTTTCAAAATGTTGCTCGAAGAAGCCCTTGAGAGACAAAGGGATGTGATGATGGATAACTTTGCCTAGATCCCTCGACGACTACCCACAGGCATTGCATCTTTATCCAACATCCACTCTAGAAGCACCACTCCTTCTAAGGTACAATTTAACTTCGATATTCCCATATTCGAAGGCCTCATAGATGTAAATGGGCATTGAACAAGATCACTATTTGGAATAGGTACCCAAACTCATGGATTGATGACCTTCTGGACGAGCTTAAGGGCGCCAAATATTTCAGCAAGATTGACTTGAAATCAGATTATCACCAAGTGCCTATCAAACCCTCCGATTTGTGGAAGACTATTTCAAATCCAAAGAGGGCCTCTTTGAATGGTTGGTCATGCCATTTAGATTGAAGAACACCCCCGCAACCTTCATGAGACTAGTGGATGACATCTTATGACTCTTCACCAATGCATTCATGGTGGTGTATTTACATGACATCTTGATCTTTAGCCAGAGTTGGGAAGAACAATTCCACCGTATTCGACGGGTCCTTCAAACCCTTCGACAACACAAGCTATGTGCTAACTTGGAGAAATGTACCTTTAGCCTAACCCAGGTTCAATATCTGGGGTACATCATTGATGATCAGGATGTACATCTAGACCCATCCAAGATACAAGTCATTCGGGATTGGCCAACCCCAAATGCTCTAAAAGAGCTCCATAGCTTTTTGGTTCTTGCCAATTTCTACCGTAGGTTCATGTTGGGGTTCTCTCATATCACTTGGCCTTTAAGTAAAGTCACTAAGGGCGAAGTGAAAGCCAAGTTCTTTTGGTCGGAAACCCAACAGCGGGCATTCTCTGAGTTGAAGAATCGCCTCTGTTCAGCGCCAATTCTCACATTACCAAACCTACAACAACCATTTGAGATTGAGATAGATGCCTCTAAATATGCTATTGGTTCAGTTCTTACTCAACATGAGCATCCAGTGGCTTACCACAGTGAGACACTTTCAAACACAGTCCAAAAGTACTCCACTTACAACAAAGAAATGTATTCCATTATGTAGTCCTTCTGTCAATAGAAGTATTACATTATGGGGAAAGAAATGATCATCCACATAGACCACCAGCCTCTATAGTTCATATAGACATAAGGGAAATTACAGAATGATCTTCATCAGAAATGGTCCACCTATATGCAACAGTTCCATTTGAACATTAAGTATAAGAAAGGAAGCACCAATAATGTCATTGAATGCCTCAGCGGACCACTGGTCATGGCGCTAATCACTGTGCTCGACTCCTATGGGCATGAGACATTAGGGTGGCTACATCTTTACAAGAGCGATCCAAAAATTTGGCAGCATATACTAGACACTCTTGGAAGGGAAGAAAGTGCCAAATTTGGACCTTCAAGATGCACTATTATGCCACTTGGGATACATATATGTTCCTTCTAGTGAGCATGCCAAGATGATTTGGGAGGCACACTATGTTGGGTGGGGCGAACCTACATATGGTTTTGTGCATGGTTTTCGCAAATGGTTTTGGGCGTGATGGTTTTCAGTCCATGGTATTGGATGCTTTGGCATGTATATATATGTATTGTAACATTGAAAGGAAAATAAAAAAAAAATCAAACTGCTAGTCCCGGTTTTGGGATCCAGGGGAAAAATTTTGTGTATATGTGTTTTATGTGTTATGATCTCACATTTTTTATTTTTTGTGTTTTAGAATTCATATGCAGGTAATTTCTATATGGGGTTAAAACCTACATTTAGTATCAAAGTTGTTTTGGCTTCAAGGGGACGCCTTTGTTGCTAAGGGGTTTTGCTCAGGCCTGTGGTAGACCCTGTTTAGTAGGAGATCTGCGGGATCAATTCTGGTGGTGAAAGAAGATGGCGAGTAGTGGCAAGATAGAGATCAAGAAATTTAATGGTCAGAGTTTTGAGTTGTGGAAACTCAAGATGGAGGATCTATTACTGGACAAAGATCAATGGATCACAATAGATCTGGGTACTAAACCAATGAGAGTGTCTAATGAAGAATGGAAGAAGTTGGATTGGAAGGAAAAGAGCACAATACGATTGTGTGTCTTAGATTCAGTATTGCTGAATGTATTAGGGGAAGCTATGGTGAAGGCTTTGTGGGACAAGTTAGGGACTTTGTAACAATCTAATTCTCTGGTAAATACACTCTTCCTAATAAAAAAGTTGTATAACTTGAGGATGAAAAATGGAGACTCGGTGATAGAGCATCTGAATGCATTTAGTACTATGGTAAGTCAGTTATTGTCTGTTGATATTAAAATTTTAGATGAAGATAAGTGCATTAGTTTGTTGTGGTCTTTACCAGATTCATGGGATAGTCTAGTTATTGCAATAGGTAGCAATGCAACTGCCTTGCAGTTTGATGAAATAGTCTCATCCTTGCTGACAGAGGAGATGAGACGAAAAAATATGGAGAGATAGAATGGTGATGCCTTATCTATATGAGGATGGCCCCAGAATAGAAACAAAAATAAGTCATCGAGTGGGAGATCTAAATCTATAGGGAGATCTAAATCTCTAGGAAAACCTATAAAGGTGCTGTGGTGGAAATGTGGAAAGGAAGGGCACTACAAAAGGGATTGTAGCTATAAAGCTCCTGACAAAGGAAAGGGATCTGATGATGCTCCTTCTACAGAGGTGAAAACCACCTTAGATGAAGGTGGGGATGTGTACTTGGCTTCTTCAAGTACACATGTAGATCATGAGGCATGGTTGATTGACTCAAGTGCATCCTTTCACTTCACTCCCCATAGGGAGTGGTTCTGTGAGTATGAGAAATATGATTGTGGTGATGTCTTCTTAGGGGTTGATAGGAAGGCTAGAATCATTGGTTGCAAAAAAGTAAAGTTGAATTTTCAAGGTGGAAGGGTTAAAACACTTTTGGGTGTTCTACATATTCCTACATTGGCCAAAAATATGATTTCCGTAAGCAAAGTTGATGATGCAGGTGTAAAAACAGTGTTTGAGAAAGATACCTACAAGATGGTTTGGGGAGCACTAGCATTGATGAGGGCAGTTTTGATTGGAACTCTGTACAACTGCAAGGTAGCACCGTTATTAATGGTTGCAACAGTTCTGTGGTTCATGAAAGTGGAGCATAAAATCTAGTGGTCTCTAGAGAAAAGACCATGCTATGGCATCAAAGGCTTGGACATATTGGAGAGAAGGTTCTTCAAATAATTCATGGTAAAGGTATGGTAGAAGGCATGACTAATAGCTCTCTGGATTTTGATTTCTGTGAAAATTGTGTATATGGGAAGCAGAATCGAGTGAGTTTCCTCTCTAGTGGTAAGAGGGCGAAACAAATATTAGAGCTTGTGCACAGTGATGTGTTTGGACCTGTAAAAGTTCCATCACTAGGTAAGTCTGTGTACTATGCATCATTTATAGATGAATTCTCAAGGAATACATGGATATATTTCCTCAAGAAGAAATTCGTAGTCTTTGACAAGTTTAAGGAATTTAAGGCTTTGGTGGAAAACCAGACAGAGAAGAAGATAAAGGTGTTGATGACAGATAACAGTTGAGAGTTTTGTAGCAAGGAATTTGAAGAATTTTGTAAATAAGTGTGGTATATCATGACAGAAGACTACTCCATACACACCTGAGAAAAATGGAGTTTCAAAAAGAATGAACAAGACATTTATGGAAAGGGAAAGAAGCATGCTCAGTGGTGTTGGGTTAGGACAAGAATTCTGGGCAGAGGCGGTGGAGACAGCATGTTACTTTGTCAACAGATCACCTTCATCAGCATTGGAGGATAAGACTCCACAAGAGGTATGGACTGGTAAAAAACCCTTTCTCTCACATCTTAGGGTATTTGGATGTGATGCATATGTACATGTTCCAAAGGAGAAAAGAACAAAGTTGGATAGTAAATTTGAAAAGTGCATCTTTATTGGGTATAAGGATGGTTTAAAGGGTTATAAGATTTGGAACCTAGTAACATGGAAGGTTGTGCATAGCCAAGATGTGGTGTTTAGAGAGGTGAAAAATGTTGTTAAACATGAAGTCCCATCAAAGGAACCTGAGAAGATAGATTTTGATCTAAAGGAGGAAGAATCAGACTCTACAGTAGAAGAGGAGTCAGAAGATGAAGAGCGACAAGCTCCAATTGTGAGAAGATTAGTTTGAGAATAAAGGCAACTAGAAAGGAAGAGTCCATATGCTTTCTATTCAAATGTTGCTCTATCTATTACTGGTGATGATCCCAGAACTGTGAAGGATGTAGTAGATTCAGAGGATGGAAAACTCTAGAAAGAGGCCATGGTTGATGAAATGGCATCTTTGCACAAAAATGAGGCTTGGGATCTAGTGGAGTTGCCAGCTGGAAGGAAACCCATTGGAGGCAAATGGGTGTTCAAGAAGAAGACAAATGCAGAAGGAAAGGTGGAGAAATACAAAGCTCGGTTGGTAGAAAACGGTTATTCCCAGGTGTCGGGAATTGATTTTGGTGATATTTTTTCTCCTGTTGCCAAGGTAGCTTCTATTAGATTATTTTATCTACTACTGTTGCTTTTGATTTTGAGGTAGAACAGATGGATGTGAAGACAACATTTCTCCATGGGGATCTGGAAGAGGAGATCTACATGAAGCAACCTAAAGGCTTTGCGGTGAAGGGTAAGAAAGAACTGGTATGCAAGTTAAAGAAGTCTCTGTATGGGTTAAAACAGTCACCAAGGGTGTCGTATCAAAAATTTGATACATTTATATGGGGACTTGGCTTCACCAGAAGCAAAGCAGATCACTGTGTGTATTTTAAATTAATTCATGACTGTGTTGTTTATTTGGTCTCATATGTGGATGACATGTTGCTGGTTGGAAATGACAAAGAAATTATCCACAATTTGAAGACCCAATTGTCCTCCAAATTCGACATGAGAGATCTTGGTGCTGCAAACCATATTTTGGGCATGGGAATTAAAAGAGATGAGGCAAAGAGGAAGCTCTTGTTAAACCAAAGGAAGTATGTCGACACAATATTGCAGAGGTTTAATATGCAGGATAGTAAACCAGTGAAGGTTCCTATTCATGTACGTGTAAATTTATTTGCTGAACAGTGTCCCAAGACACAAGAAGAGGAAGAGGACATGTCCTATGTTCCATATGCAAGTGCAGTTGATAGCCTGATGTATGCAATGGTATGTATTAGACTAGACATTGCACATGTAGTGGGAGTATTGAGCAGGTTTATGTCAAAACCAGGGAAGGAGCATTGGACAACAGTGAAGCAGGTTTTCAGGTATTTGCGTGGCACTAGTGATTATGGTTTGTGACATCAAGGAAGACTAGGATTGGACAGAGTTTTTGATATTCATGGCTTTGTTGATGTAGACTGGGCTAGAGATATGGATCAGAGAAGATCTACAAGTGGGTATGTGTTTAACCTATTTGGAGGTGCAGTCAGTTGGATGAGTAAGAAACAATCTATAATGGCACTATCAACTATAGAGGTAGAATACATGGTAGCCACTTACGCAAGAAAGGAAGCAGTTTGGTTTCAGATATTGTGTTCAAGTATGGGGTTAGTACAGGGAGCTATAAGGATAGACTGTGACAGGAAAAGTGCAATTTTCTTGGCAAAGAAACCTGCTTACCATTCAAATATAAAGCACATTGATGTTCAATATCACTTTGTGAGGGATATGATAGAAGACAAAAAGGTGTTGTTGGTAAAGGTGGACACTTTGAAGAACACTGTAGATGCATTGACAAAATTTGTGAGGTCTCAAAAGTTCTCTTGGTGTAGAGAAACAATGGGCATTGTAGGGTTGGATAAATGACTAAGCTCTCTTGTGGTCCCTTGTGGAAAGAAAACAACAAGAGGGAGAAATTTGGGTTGTGTTATATTCTTTCCATAGGGGGTGGGTAGGCCCCCTCTACGAGGTCCAGGGTAGCACCCCGGGGAATTTTTTTTTGGACCCTATATTAGGTGGGGCGAAGCTACCTATGGTTTTGTGCATGGTTTTCACACATGGTTTTAGGCACGATGGTTTTCGTTCCATGGTATTGGACACTACGACATGTATATATAGGTATTGTAACATTGAAAGGAAAATAATGAAAAATCAATTTGGTAGTCCCGTTTTTGGGGTCTAGGGGAAAATCTCTGTGTATATGTATTTTATGTGTTTTAGAATTCGTATGCAGGTAATTTCTGTACGGGGTTAAAACCTACACATTATAGTCGGGTTGTTGGACATTTCGGAGTAAAGAATATTGTGGCGGTATTGCAGAAGTATTATTATTGCCCGAAGCTTCGTCTTGATGTTGGGAAGTACATTAGATCCTCCACCGCCTATGCCACTACCAAACCAACCATCAAGAAGCAAGGCCTACATGCTCCTCTACCTACTCCTAGTTAGCCTTGGGAATCTATCTCCATGGATTATATGTCAGGCCTTCCTTCTACTAAGCATGATAACAATTACATTTTTGTGGTCGTCAATAGATTCTCTAAGATGACCATCATGGCAGCTTGCAAGAAGAGTATTACCACAGAGGCCACTGCTAAGTTCTTCTTTGAGCGAGTGTGGGTACACTTTGGGATCCCATAGTCCATTGTCTCAAATTGGGATAGTAGATTCCTGCATGCATTTTGGTCAAGTCTTTGGACGATTCTCGATAGAAAACTCACTAAGTCCATGGCTTTCCATCCCCAAACTGATGGCCAAATAGAGGTTGTCAACAAGATGATCGTAGACATTCTGCGCATGTACAACTCGAAGCATCCATGCACATGGGATGAAAGTTTCCCCTATGTCCAACACAGCTACAACAATCTCCCCACAACTCAACAGGCAATAGCTCCTTTTAGGTAGGGTTGGGATTTCAACCATTATGCCCCATTCATGTGGCCATACCATTTGTAGCCACTAAGGTAGATTCATCTCACATGCAATCCGAAGCTGAAAGGGGTAACAACTTCATTGAGCACGTTCAACACATCAGCCAATAGGTCCATGATAAATTGGATAGATCTAATGCTAAGTACAAGTAGCGCCATGATCAACATTGAGTGCTACACAAATTCCATGTGGGCGACAAAGTTTGGCTACATTTGTAGAAGAAGCGCCTTGTTGGAACCCACAGCCAGCTTCGCCCGTTCTGATATGGGCCCTACACCATCACCAAGGCTATCGGGGACAATGCCTTTGAGCTCAGCATCCCACTGTTCCTTAGTCTACACCCATTGTTCAATGTAGATCACCTTCGTCCATACTTTCCACCATTGTTGGACACATTTGACATTATAGAACAACTTACACCAATAGAGATCAACCCAGACTACATGGAATAGGCCACAACTTATCAGATCATGGACACACAAGTCAATAACACTTGACAATAGAGGATACAACTATATCAAGTTGTCAAAGTAGGCCAACTCCTTCACCAAGGCAAATGGCTCACCAGGGACCAAGTTTAGCAGAAGTTTCCTCATCTCATGGAGGAACTCAACGCAATGGGGACCATTGCTTCCTAAGGGGTGAGGAATGATCCAGGTGGATATTAGCGTCCACCCACCTATTCCACTTGGACCCTCACCATTTTTTCTTTCATTTTTCCAGTTTCGTTAATTGTAGCATAGTTTACTATTTTTGGCAGTTTTTCAAGTCCTAAACTTTCGGAGCCATTTTGAGGCCCTAAATAATAATTTTTGGCAAAGTTCATCTAGTAATTACAAAATTAATCACATTAGTAGTTGTAGTACTCGGAGAGATCTTTCCAACAAGGTTTCATATGCGTGAAACGAAGATTATATGACCAAGTTACAACCTCGGGAAGTTAGCTGCCCAACTAACCCCAATGGGGCCCATAAACTCTTGGTGTTACATCTTCTCGTGTTAGGGTTTTGGTTGTTTAGGGTTTTCTCTCATTTTTAAATAATAAAAAGGCCCTTGAGCCTCATTATAACATAGGTCAGAGGCATGTAGCCACCACATCTCTTCTCAGAGATAAGCTATCATCGCCAGAGTTATCTTATTTCCATTTTGTTTCTAATGATAGTTCAGTATTTTTCTATTACTGAAATGAAGTGTTTTTTTTTCTGAATCTCTGTGTTTATGAGTATATCTATAAGTTGTTGTGTTCCTGTTTAAGTTCAGATCATACCACTTGTAAAACCCAAATTACCGCGTCTAAGGTCTGGGCCGCCCACTTGCATTGCTCCACACTTATTTAATCATAACGATGATCCTTACGGGCGTCTTGCATCCCTTCACACCGTGATTAGGGGCAATATAAATTTATTATTATATAAACTAATATATAATAAGAAAATATTGAGAAAAATGTAATATTCTTTTTAAACTTGCTTGATATAAATTTATGTTAAATTAGTAGGTTAATATGAAATAATATTAACATATTATTTTCTCTCTTCTTTTAAATTATAAAATAATATGTTAAAAAATCTTAATTAACATCTTTTTTTTTTTAATGTTCAATAAACTTTTTTTTATTTTTCAATAAATTATTCATTTTCTTTATAATTTAAATTATGGTTATAGACAAAAATAATGGCACTATCAAATATTAAAATACACATAAATTTATTTAATCATTTTAAAAATTCGCATTTCAATTGTTTTATATATAATATATATATATATATATATATATATATATATATATATAAATATATATTATATAAAACAATAAGAGAATGTTAAGAAAATTAATATTATTTTAAAAATTATTTAACATAATTATTTTATTTATAAATAATTTATTATATCTATTACATAATTTTTTTTTAATATTTATTTTTTCAACATTTTAAATTAATTAACCTTTTTTAATTGAATTTAAAAATATAATAGTTTTTTTTTTAAATCATTCAAAAACACTGTTTTAGATATTTTTAAAATTCTATTTTTTTTTTAATATAATTTATTATTATATTATTAACACCTAATCATAGGGATTGGGTGAACAACTGTAAATAGTGTAAATAAATAATAGAGGAAATGGAGAGTCATCGGGAGATGAAACTCAACAGTCACTCCCTCTTGTATATAATAATGAACAACCACAATGAAGAATACAATCTCATTTTGAAGAGTTACCTCCTGGCCTAACATGGTATCAGAGCTAGCCTCTATTTTTAGTTTTATTCTCTTGTAACTCCCTTATGCCAATTTTCTTGCAGCTCTAGAATCTGTCATTTCTATCAATTTCTCTACTTGTTATCATTCTCTGAGTTGTGTCCTATCTGAATCGACTATTAAAATCATGTTGAGTGTGAAGACGATGGTGTTGAGAGCTGTGCAAAGGAATGGTGGTGTCAAGAATGGGATCACAGTGCATTGCATTAATGTGCAGAGCCCTGGTGTGCATCACCTGAGGTATCACACTCCGATTTCTAGCATTTATTAACGATGTATTTTCAAACATTCTACTATACAGTCCTTTATTTCCAGCATTTATTTTTGTAGCACATAACACTGCGCTACTTTTTCGCTGTATCATGTGCCTCCCGACGGTTCTCGAATATTTGTTATATCACCATAGTACTTTTGTCAATGTGATACCTACATCGGTCAATATATAACTACATTTTTTGTTATCGTGACTGTGATACTAGTTTTTAATATTGGTTTTCCATTTAACACACAGTTTTGTGACTAAGACAATCCTGCCATAGTGTGTGTCTCTCCCCGTGGCTCCCACTATCTCCACACAGGAGTGAACTACGAACCCTCTCCACTCCAATTGGCCCTCCCTTGAACACTGCCATATAACGTTGCTCCTCCATACAAATACGCCTCCATATAAACATTTCTCCTCCATAAGCATTGCTCCTCCATAAGCATTGCTCCATACACTGTCATATAAGCATTGCTCCTCCTTATATATACACTCCCTATGTCGAATTCCCTTCCCCATATAACCCTTCCCCATTAATACCTCCCCATATAACCCTTCCCCATTAATACCTCCCCATATAACCCTACCCCATATAATACCTCTGTCCTAAAATATCAAATTGCACTTTTTACACCATAAGTGCAATCTTAGCCACCAAAATTGCATTTTTTTGCCACCAGTAGTTTTTTTTTACAATACACAGGTTTTACAATGCATTCACTGATATCTACTATGGGAGTGGTTCTCACTGGCAAGGAGAACTGTCCAGAATGGTCGCAGAAAATCAAACACACTCTCGTTTTTAATGAGCTGTGGAAAGGAGTGTGTGTTAGATAAAGAGACAAAGATCCAGAATAGCCTACCTTAGACAAGGAATTCGCCATTTGGGAAAATAAGATCATCAAGGCTTATGCATTGATTGTAGCATCAGTAAATGAATAGGTGAGTCACCATATTTTTCCATTTCAAATGCTTTTGAAACCTTACAAAAACTGAAGGAACTCTATGACTCACACTCTACACTTGAAGTTTTTCAAGTCATGATTAAATTGTTCACCCTTGAATTACGAAATGATGATCCTTTTGCTCTTGCATCAGAAGTAAAATATATTATGCATGATATCAAAGTCACTAATGTTGAACTAGACATTCTTCTGATAGATTTTCTCAAGGCTATTTATCCCACTTACTCAAATTATCTTGAGTCATTGCAAGCAAAAGGAAACCTCAAAGATATTACCATCGACTCCCTTGTGAAAAAATTTGCTGAAAGAGAGAAAGTTTTTGGGAAGAAGACAGTTCCTCAGTATTCTGAAGAGGTTGTGTGTCTTTCGTATAGAGAGAAGAATCTTGCTCAAGATTCTTCCAGAGGAAGAGGCGGTCGAAGAGGAAGAGGAAGAAACTTCAGAGGTGGGGGGGGAGTCACTCTGAAGGAGAAAAGTCAAATTTGCATTGCATACACTACAAAAGAGATGGATCACATGATGCATCCACATGCAAGTTGCCTTGGGATAGAATTGAGCAGGAAAGAAACCAACCCAAAGGTAAAACTAATGACAAAGAGAAAGGTAAAGCAACTGAATCCACTCACTATGTTGTGGTACATTGTAATATTGGAGTAAATGAAGACTTATTTAATGCTTCACTTGCTTCTTGGGAAAATGATTGGTTGCTTGATTCAGGAGCAACTTGCCACATGACTTTTAGAAGAGATTTTTTTGAAGAATTTACTGACAATGTTTATGGAGCAGTATACTTTGCAGACAAATCAAAACTCAAGCCATCAGGGCTTGGCACAATCAGGCTTAAATTACCTAGTCTTGCAGATTTTCTTCTGCATCATGTTTTATATCTCCCACAGATGAGGAGAAACTTATTGTCCTTAGTCCACATCCACCAGCAAGGACACTCCATTCATATGTTTGATGGCAAGCTTGAGGTGAGAAAAGAATCAGACCACTCACTTGTCATGACGGGGATAGAAGAAGAAAGGCTTCTCAAGCTGCAGGGTACCTCTGTTCATGCACAAAATTTATCATACAATTCTCATTATGAAGAAAGTACATTTCCATCAAGTTTATTATGGCATGCTAGATTTGGACACTTGAACTATGACAACCTTTGCTTGCTGAAGAAAAATGTTGTTACTGGTTTGCCTACAATTCCTAGGAAACTTAAGCAATGTGACGCTTGCATTTTAGGAAAGCATAAAAAAGAGTTTTTTCATGATTCACATTCCATAGCACACAGAAAACTTGAACTCATTCATTCAGATTTATGTGGTCAAAATCTTGTTCCTTCTGCAAATGGAAATAAATATATGATGACATTTATTGATGACTACACTAGAATATGTTAGGTTTATTTATTGAAGAACAAATCTGATGCTTCTCAAACATTCAAGAACTTTCACACATGGATTGAAAATGATGCACAATCTCATGTTGGCTCTATTCACACTGATAATGGAAAAGAATACAATTCAAATGAATATGAAAACTATCTTCACCAACATGGGATCAAACATCAAACAACTATGCCTTAGAATCCCCAATAGAACAGAGTAGCTGAAAGAATGAATAGGGCAATCTTAAATATGGTGTGCTCCATGATGTTTTTCAAGAATGTAAAATTGATGTTTTGGGCTGATGCAGTTCTATGTGTTGTATATGTAAAGAATATATGTCCATCTAATGCTATTAGAAACAAAACTCCTTATGAAATTTGGTATGGGCACATTCCTTTGGTAAAGCATCTCAGGGTCTTTAGTTCCACATGTTATGCATTGATACCAAAGGTACATAGAAAAAACTTGGTGCAAGGAGTCATAAGTGTATCTTCCTGGGGTATTCAAACACCTCCAAAGCATACTGTATCTATGATGAAGTCAACAAAAAGTGTGTTGTATCTAGAGATGTAATCTTTCTTGAATCATCCAAAACTAACAATGTTGTTGAGTGGAAACTTGATCGCTTGGATAGATTCACAAATGAAAAATCATTTCAAGAATTTGATAATTAGATTCCACATCTTGAAGGGGGGATTCCTATACTAGATCAACCTATGGAATCTTCTTATGAAGCACTCTCTCCCCCGCATGAAACTCCAACAACGGATGATACTTTGAGTGATGCGATTGACAGAATTGGGAGACTCAATCTTGATTCAGTCCCAACTCAATCAACGGAGCAGCCTGGACCATCTCAATAAGGTCCCCCAAAGTGGCTGACAAAAACACTTGAAAGTGTTCATCTCGATGAGGTTGGAAAGACAGGAACTAGAAATTCAACCCAACAAAATGGAGGTGATGTAGATGACTTTGATTCACCTGTTGATATGAATGTTTCTTATATCGTGAATTTGATTTGTCGACAGATATTGAACCAACTTCATTCAAAGAAGATGCTTCTCATGATGAATGGAAAGAAGCAATGCAAAAGGAGTATGATGCCTTGATAAAGAATGACACTTGGAATATAGTTGATCCTCCATTGGGAAACAAACCAATTGGCTACAAGTGGGTCTACAAGAACAAGTATAAAGTTGATGGCTCACTTGACAAGCACAAATCTAGGCTTGTGGAAAAAGGTTTTGCACAGAAGGAAGGGGTCAATTATGAGGAGACTTTTTCCCCCACAACAAAATGGGCTACCATCCAGACACTCTTTGCCCTAACAGCTCAAAATGGTTGGAAATTCCATCAAATAGATGTAAAAAATGCTTTCTTGAATGGAGATCTAAAAGAGAATGTTTTTATGTCCCAGCCTGAAGGATTTGTTGTGAAAGGACATGAACATAAAGTATGAAAACTTGTGAAATCCTTGTATTGCCTCAAACAAGCACCGCGAGCCTGGTATGAAAAACTAACTGAGCATCCTGTAAAACTCAATTTCAAACATTATGATTTTGATGATGCAACTTTGTTTTTCAAGAAACTTGGCAAAACAGTTGTATATATTGTGGTATATGTAGATGATATTTTGATGATAGGGAACAATGAGAGCTACATTACATCCATAAATAAGGAATTGAGGAAAGGTTTTGAAATGACTAATTTGGGCTATATATTACTATCTTGGTATTGAGGTAACTCAACATTCGAAGTCCATATTCCTTTCTTAAAAGAAGTACATTGGAGATCTGTTGAACAAGTTTGGCATGGCCGAATGTAATCCTCTGACTACTCAATGGAACAAAACTTAAAGCTCACATCCATTGAAGGAAAAGAATTTCAGGATGCAACAAAGTATAGACAACTTGTAGGAAGTCTCAACTATCTGACTACTACCAGACCAAACATTTCGTTTGATGTTGGAATCCTCTCCAGGTTTATGCAAAAGCCTTGTGAGGGACGTTGGTCTGCTAGTAAAAGAGTTCTAAAGTACTTGAAGGGAACTCAAGACTTTGGATTCAAGTATACACAGGTCGGCGACTTCAGCTTGATTAGATACTTTGATTCAGATTTCGATGGACACAAAGAAACTGGGGTATCTACTTCGATTTATGTTATGAGTCTTGGATCAGGAGCTCTCTCCTAGAGATCACACAAAAAATCAATTCTAGCATATTCCACAACAGAGGTAGAATATGTGGCAGCAGCTGAGGCAACAAAAGAAATTGTGTGGCTCAAGAAAATTCTTGAAGGTTGGCAGGTAAAACAAGTACATTCGACTCCACTCATGATTGACAATACCTCGACAATAAAGTTGACCATGAACCCAAAGTTTCATGATCGAACGAAGCACATCAATACAAAATATCATCTGATTCGACATCATGTTGAGGCCAAAACAATCCATCTTCGCCATTGTTCCACTAATGAGCAGATTGTAGACATCTTTACCAAAGTGCTTGGAAGAGAAAAGCTTGAAAGATTCAAAATGATGCATGGAATCACCAACATCCTTTCAGATTAAGGGGGGAATGTTGACACCTAATCATAGGGATTGGGTGAACAACTGTAAATAGTGTAAATAAATAATAGAGGAAATGGAGAGTCATCGAAGATGAAACTCAACAGTCACTCCCTCTTGTATATAATAATGAACAACCACCATGAATAATACAATCTCATTTTTAGGAGTTACCTCGTGGCCTGACATATATAAACTAGAATATAATAAAAATACGGAGAAAAACATAATATTGTTTTTAAACTTACTTAATATAAATTTATGTTAAATTAATAAGTTAATATGAAATAATATTAACATATTATTTTCTCTCTTCTTTTAAATTATAAAAATAATATGTTAAAAAATCTTAATTAACATCTAATCTTTTTTAATGTTCAATAGACTATGTTTACTTTTCAATGAATTACTGTTTTCTTTTATAATTTAAATTATGATTATGGACCAAAATAATGGAACTATCAAATATTAAAATACACATCAATTTAAATAATCATTTTAAAAATAGGAATATATATAGTATATAAGATATGATAATAAATATAATGTTAGGAAAAATTTAATTTATTTTTTAAATTAAATTCAAACATAAATTTTTTTTATAATATTTATTATAATTTACATAATGTTTGTTTTTTAAATATTTTTTTTAACATTTAAAATTTAATTACGTTTTTGAATTAGAAATTTAAAAAATATAATTTTTTTTTAAATCATTCAAAAACACCATTTTAAGATCATTTTTTAATCTACAAAAATAATTTTAAATATAAATTTATATTGTATAATATTGTATATAAAAATATTGAGAATATAAATATTATTCTAAACTTATATAAATATAATATTGTTTTTAAACTTAATATAAATTTATGTTAAATAATAAGTTAATATGAAATAATATTAACATATTATTTTTTCACTTCTTTAAAATTATAAAAATAATATGTTAAAAAATCTTAACTAACATTTTAATTTTTTTAATGTTCAATAGATTATGTTTTTTTTCAATGAATTGTTGATATTTTTTTATAATTTAAATTATGGTTATGGACCAAAATAATGGCACTATCGAATATTAAAATACACATCAATTTAAATAATCTTTCTAAAAAATTTATATATAGATATATGTGTGTGCTGCTGTACGTTAACGAAACATCTTAATCATTATTTTTTTACAAATTATATTAACATACAATTTATTTCTTTCATCAACTAATTTATTTATACCTATTAACATAATGTCTTTCGTTTTTTCAACTATTATTTTTTCAAAACATATACTAGGAATCTTAATTAACACTTTTAATTGGAATTCTAAATATAATATATATTTTTATTTAAATCCTTCAAAAAACAACATTTTAGCATATTTTAAATTTCTAAAAATTAATTTCAATACAAATCTTATTACTATATAAACTATTATACCAATAAAAAATATTGAGAAAAATATAATATTGTTTTTAAACAAACTTAATATAAATTTATGTTAAATTAATAGGTTTATATGAAATAATATTAACATATTATTTTCTCTCTTATGTTAAATCATAAAAATAATATGTTAAAAAATCTTAATGAACATTTTTATTTTAATGTTCAATAGACTATATTAATCTTAATGAGTCAATCATCATCACTATACACATTACGTAATATTTAAAAACAAATCAATTCAAAACTCCATTACCAAATGAGCTTTCTGCTATACCAAATAATTACATTGCCATTTTTCTACAACAACGGTCCAATTTATTTGACGATCCCCTAGTAGAAAGTTATATTTTGCAATGATGGTAGTTCAAGTCATTGGCTTAATAAATTTCAAAAAATGACACGAGATTTTGCATTTCTTATGGTAGTATTGCATGCTTGGAGAGGCCGAAAAGATTGATTGTTCAGTCGTATATTACTTGGATCCCTGCAATGGTGATAATTTATTCATTCTTACACTATAAATAGGATTTAAAAGGCATTTCAATACATATTAGTCGAAGCATATGACAGCTCATTGTTTTTCTAAGAGTGGAAATAGAGTGGAAAGAGAGATTCTCGACATTCCACATAATAATGTGTCTAGTTATTAAGTTTAGTTAACAGAGACTTTGTTTAGCCTTCTTCTGATTGATAACAATGGGCTTAGTAAAATTTTTGCCAATTGAGTTCTTAAAAGTGTGAGTTTCATCTTCATTGCCCAGAAATGTTACTACTTCGGTGTTTTGTTAGCCGGGTCTGGGAAATAACTACTTATGTTCGAAGTCTCAGATTGGTTTACCTTTCTCCTTTGGCCTTCTGCAAATTTGGTTTAGTGAGGGATTGTTGCTAGAATCTTCTATCAATTGGGTTTAGCAAGGGATATATGCTCTGATGAAGGTTCCAATCAGTCTGAAATCCTTGTATTTTGGTTAAATTTTGCAGGGGTTTTATGCTTTGCACAAAATTCACTAGCAACAAGGATTGCATAGGTTTGTACAAAATTCACCAGCAACAAGGACACCAGGCATTTCATCAATAGGCATAGTTTATTCATTTGTAATAAAAATGAGTAGCTATGGAGGTTAAAGAAATGCGATAATTGATGGAGGTGGAGACGACGTTGGCACATTGAATGGTTACCTCAGATTTACAGTTAGGTCTGAAGGTGAAACAACTCTAGGCTACGAATCTCCACCTGCGGGTTGAATATCTTCTGGTCTAGGTTTTCCATATTTGTTTTCTGGTTCATTGACACTAGCTATGGTTGGGTTTGATGAAATAAGTAAAATAAATGAAAAGATTTTCCTATTTCCTTCATACTAATTGTATTCACTAGCAGAGACAGAATCAAATAACCTAGAAGCGTGGTAGAGTCAAGAGAAGTGGATGTATCCGCACTCAAAGTTTTTTTTTATATTTCATGGTGCAATGATATCAATTCATTGTAGAAACTATCTAGTGAAGTTTGTATTCATCTTTAGTTATTTGAGATGATTATATATTATTGAATCTGACCTTATAACTTCATTTTTTTATGTAATATGAATCAATGTACACTTCATTTCTAATTTCGACACAACAATCTACAATTTGGTGGCACTCAAGTGAACCTTGCAGTGGAATATATGCTTTGATGGAGGTGCCAATTAGTCCAAAATCCTTGTATTTTGGTTAAATTTTGCAGCTGTGGGACAATGGATTTGACTATTAGGGGTTTGTGTAGTGCACCCATTTGATTCTCTGGAGGATGAAGGTGAGTGAGTGATCTAGGTGGATATTGGTGGCCACGCGCCAAGTCCACTTGGACCCCACCATTGTTTCTTTTAGCTTTTCAGTTTCCTTAATTGTAGCACAGTTTACTATTTTTAGCAGTTTTTTGGGTCCTAAACTTATGGAGCCGTTTTGAAGCCCTAAACAACGTTTTTTGGGAAAACTGGGAGCAACATGGGTCCATGGACCGATGTTGCTCTTCCCAAAGTTGTAGTTCTTGGATAGATCTTTCTAACAAGATATTGTACGTGTCAAATGGAGATCATATGGCAAAGTTATGACCCCGGCAAGTTGATGTACCAATTTACCCAAACAGGGCCCACAATTTTGTGTTTCATCTTCTAGGGTTAGGTTTTTGGATGTTTAGCGTTTTCCATTATTTCTCAACAATAAATAGGCCTTCGAGCCTCATTGTAACATAGTTCAGAGGCATGTAGCCACCACATCTCTTCTTAGAGATAAGCTACCATCGCTCTAGCTATTTATTTCCATTTTCTGTTTGTAAGCGTATCTCAGTATTTTAAATTAATGAAATGAAGTATTATTTCTGCCACATCTTTGTGTTTATGGTTATCTCTATAATTTGTTGCGTTCCTATTTAACTCTGAATCAGTGGTATCAGAGCGGTCTATTTTTTTCTCTATTTTTCTTTGCATGTCCCCAAC